>KN520086.1:1060-11847 GCA_000787155.1 Scartelaos histophorus | reverse complement strand
AACCAAAAAACATGCAACACCCTATGAACAGTGTACAACAAGGGATCGGCAGGGAGTCCCCCCCCTCCTGTGGGCTCACCACCTGCAGAGGGGTTCATAGGGTCTGGGTCTGGTGCATAGAGTAATGGGCAGCGTGCTGCCCCCGCGACCCAGCCGAAAGATGAACATGCACTTTACTTGTTTAGGTCGCCAAAGAGCACAGACATTTGGATTTCTACATCAAATACCCTTCCTGACCAGCTGCCTATTGGTTAATCCAAAGAAACCAAATAATCAAGATAGTGAAACGTCAACCTTAAAGGTGGGTATTATGGAAATATATATTTTTGAGCTTTCTACCACGTTATAACATGTTCTCTCATCCAACACTTGCCTGAAGAGGTTTTAGATGTCATCCAATGCATATCTGAGTAATCTCGCAATCTTTTCTGGGCAGTATTCGAACCCCCTTTACGGTAAGCAGAACTATTCTGTCCAATGCTCAGCCAACAAGCCTAGGTCACCCATGCTGATACACAGTTCTCCATAAATATCAAAAAACGGGAAACAAACCTGTATACTGCAACTTCACAAAGTTTAAGCAATGTGCAGTAGTTTCATTAGCGGGATGCACGCTGATTGTGTTGTGATAGAGCTCTAAAGAGGGAGAGACTAAAATGCATTGTTCTATGAGAAAAACAGGCATAAAGTCCTGTACTATTTCAGGGTAAACTTGTAAGTGTAAACCTGGAGGGTATAACATCACACTTCACAGACAAAGGTCCCATTTGGTCCTAAATCAGACCTGGGTTCTTCTTGCAGTGAGGTGAGCACTGATCACACAGAAACAGAATCACGTTTACTCAATAGATCCGTTTTCACAATGTGGGTAACCGCAATTGTTTCCTGATTTTCTGACTTGTTTTACAAAACCGGACCACTCACTGACAATGATGTAATCCACAATAAGATACCCACAAAGAACCTGCAGAATCACTACACTGCAAAAAATATGCACATTATAGGGCCCATATTACATTATTTTCTGATCTATGTTATAATGTTGTTTCCTCGTCATTAACATACCTGGAGTTGTGTTTTGTTTCATACACACGTTGCTGAAACAAACCCTGGATGCTGAATCTGAGTTCTACTCTCAAACAGAAAACACTTTGAACCACCTGATGTCATGTGATAATACTGGAAGTGATCTACAGTGTAATTTACACCTTTTCGAAATCATTTGGATGATTTCAGCCTTGGAATTGCCAATTTCTACTGAGCTAAAGGTAAAGGGTAACTGCTAACTTGAAAACCACCACTACATGACATCACAGGGTGGAACAGAGCATTTCGAGCAGTGAAGGAGGACAGGAGATAACAAAACAAACAAAACTCCTGTAAGCTTCAGTTGTGCCTAATATAGGACCTTTAAATTAAATAATTCAATTGATATTAAATCATACTTATCAAAACCACATTATTTGACTTTTCATTAAGAATGTTTTTGGCAGTGTTCTAATGCAAACTCATCTTACAAAAGTACCAGATATGGTGTAATTTTGGTTTGGACCTGTCTTAATTTGGTCTTTTTTACCCAACATAATAGATTTAATTTGTGGTATTGGTTAACGTGGTGGTGTATTGATTATTAAACCACGGTTAAGTCTGGGTATAGAGTAGAATTGTATCTGTCCAAGGCTAGTGCTTGTTTAGTGCAAATCTAGTCCTAATCTAGTTTTGGTTTAGTCCTGTTCTAGTCCTGTTTTAGTCCTGGTTTCCCATCTTAAAAGGATCTGTAACATGATTTTTACCATCTTAAAAACACGGAAAACAGAACAGTTTTAAGTGGTTTAAAGTTATTTCTCACTTACTTTATACATTCTGAGCACCCTAATTATTCACTGTGTTAAGTTTATATTCACAACTTTCAGACCAGAGCAGAGTTTTGCTGTCATGGTAATGCTAACAACAGTTAGCATGCTAACGTACACTTCTTGAATGAAACAATAAAATGCTTTATAATTAGAGGCAGGCAATGGCAGATGTGGGAATACTTTGGATACATGGCCTTTAAGTCCGGAATTAGAGTAGACCCGTTTTAGTTCTAGACTAGTTCTCCTTTAGTCCTGGTTTAGGCCTTCTCTGCCATCTTAAGACATATTAAAAAAATCTAAATACAACGATGAAAAAAAAACTGGCAACAGCATAATCCACATTAACCATCTAAGTACACACCGTTGTAAAACTGGTGATAGCTGCCTGAGAAATCCATGTTTTTGTAGTATTTTAGATGTTTTCATTTTAGTTTTTATCCTGTGAGTATGTTGGTTTTAGCACTCATCAAAAAGACCCAAAAAAACTAAAGCACTTTTGTCTACAGACCAATCCATCAAACTTCTCAAGAGTGACAACAACAAAGAGTCTGTGGTGACAAAAACAACAAAACCAATGGCTTAAAAACCACTGGTTTCACTTTGAGGAAACGAACTCCATCTGTAAACAATGAGCAACAAAATTAAGCTATATGAAAGTGGGAAAGATGTTCGAGGGTTTCAACACATGCAAATCATACACTATGTACATGAGTTTTAAAAGTGTCAGTGGTACAAATGTTCACATGAAGGATTGGTGGTTCACTTTCTTCCCAAGCACATACTGTTTTTGCATCCCTAGGCCTGTTACAATATGAAAGCTGGAACATATGTCTTTTATATATTTTGGGGTTATTGTTTTTTTTATTTGAGATTTGAGCTGTAAAAGGTTGATTTAATAACCTCTGTGACTCATCATTACAGATGCAAACTAAGAATTAATTTAGTTGTATTTAGAATAGTTTTTGTGGTTTGAATCTGCTCTTGGGTTTTTGTGTTAGTGGTATAAATTAACTTCAAAATAATTAATTATTTGGAAGCTTAAATGTATTTATTTATTGTCTATATGTACTTCAGCAATATATTGTAGTTCAAAATTTGTTATCGTGACAGCCCTATGCATCACTGGACAAACACATCACATATAAAGTCTGATTCGGTAAATAAGGACTTCTGTTATGATTATACAGTAGCAAAAGAAAAACTTAATTCTGTTGGACAAACTTTTTTTTGATTAAATATGTTCCACAGCTCATCCAAACTGCTTCTTCAGTTCTGGTCAGATTAATGGTGGACACGGCCTTATATTTGCCTGAAGGGAGGAGCTAACTATTCTAAAACTTAGCACACCAACTTTGTGTTTTGCTTGTTAAGGCTGCCATACACTATAGGAGAATTTGCCCGGCTGCAATTTGCTTCGCAATTTGTGCAGCAGCCCCAATCAGTCCCACATAAATCTTGTGACATTGCAGAAGCTTATCGAAACAATGCGAATGTGTGCCATAATCAAACCTGACAAAATGTAGAGTGTGTGGGACCTTTTTTTGGGTGGCGACTTTTTTTTTGGCTGGGCAGTGTAAATCCCAATAAAACCAGTAAAAATTCTGGAATTGATTCATATAAATATTCAAATTTGTTACAAAATGTGAACAATTTCCATATCGTAATCTCCAACTTTGTATTGAAAAAGACCACACCCTCCTCAGTCCTCCATCTGTCTCGCTCCTCCTCCCCTCTCCTCTTAATTCTCCCTCTTCTCTTCCTCCCCTCCTCGTCCCCTCCTCCTCTCCTCTGCACTCCTCCTCTCCTCTCTCCACAGATGAGCTCCTCTAATTAGCCCTGACCTGTTAATTATCTGCCTAACGACCTCCTTAACAAGCTCTGATAGAGACACAGGGACAGACATAAATGACAGATTAAGCAGCAGCATCATTAGAGCTGTATTATAAAATGACATGGAGCTTGTTTTCATGTCTGGTCTATTACTGATAATGAGTTCGGCCACAGACACCAGGTTGGGTTTTAATATGTAAAAATGACAATGGCAAGATCTTAATGATATCCATTCATTTGAATTTGTTTAATTAGGCGAGTAAAGCTCCAGAATATTGCTTTAGGGGACTGTTTAATTAAGGTAAATCCAGCTAATTTCATCCACTGTTATGTCTGTAACGAGGCAGAACTGATTTTTATTCACAAATTTTTCCTAAACTGGTAAAAGCTATCAAAAATGTCGATCATCATGGAAATATGTTTAAAGTAGATCTATTACAACATACATAAATGGATATTAAACATGCTTTTGGTCACCTTGGCATGAGCATCACATTAGCATTAGTACATTTGCAAAACACACTAACAACTTCATCTCTGTTTCCAATCAGACTTTTAGGAGTTGGAGCAGTGAAAGCTGTCAGCAGTGAAAATGAAAAAAAAAAATAAATAAATAAAAAATCCATAAGGTAATGTAAAAGCTATGTTAATAAAGCAGTGTCTTTGTCATGAACAAAATTAGACAGCAAAACGGTGATGGTTTATGGACCTAAAAACTAAACAGGAATGTGCTTTTCTACCTGTGGCACAACAATCCAGGGAAAATTGAGTCTAGAAGAATTCTGAGAGCTAAGACAAGACTAAAACCTCAAAAAAATCAGTTTTGCAAATGTGTGGATTGGATTGACTATTTATGATTTCGCCTATCATTCATCATGTGATCATCCGTCATGTGTTAAATACACGTTCAAAGTGTCTGTGTGTTACCTCTAAAAGGTCGATCATTCGCGTCATTTGGGAGTAGATGAGGACCCTGTGTCCCTGGTTCTTCAGTCGACTCAGCAGCAGGTCCAGAGTGTGCAGTTTCCCACTCTCTGTGATCAGGCTCTCTTTGTCTGGAACACACAAAGTACAGGGAAATACTATTAGAATTTACAGACATATTTACAAATAGGATCTATAAAATAAAAATATAAGTCAAAAGCAGTTTTAATGAGCAGTGTAGTTAAAAATATTGGAGTCTGGATGTATATAGAATGTATAAAGACTTTAAAAACACAGAGTAGTCCTTCTGGATTATAAACTGATTACTGAGTGTAAGAAAAAGCTTCCAGTGGTAAGATCTTAAATATAAGATTACTCAAGCATGCATGAATACAATGATTTAACATTTCTGATGCAAAAACATTATAAAAATAGAAATAGAAATTGAGCTTGGCATAATAGAGTACATTTAAATTGTTGATTAGCTAATATTATGAAACTAATTCTTCAAATTCTCTCTTTGGGACTTTGAATCCAATCGATAGGGTCCTGGATTATGGATCTTTAAACTCAGAAGATCAGCTCCAGATGATTCTCTCTAAACACAGGGCTAATCTTTGGTCTGTTTACTATCACCACGCGCTCGTATTGACTAAATCGACTAAAAACCAGAAACACCGCGAGTGAGAGAAACATGACAAAAGAAGAGGGAGAAAAGGCACTAAATATTCTACTCTATTCAACCCAAAGGAACAAAGGAACAAATGAGCACAGCAGAAGCTATGGCTCACACATAAAAGGGAATACTCATTTGAAATAGAAATGATCTGAATTCAGAATATCGATATTTGATTTGATTTGAATGATACATTTTTCTTCTTTAAAGTATTGACTACACATCTAATTTAGGACTAATTTAATCAAATTAATGGCCTCTGAAATTTGTGAAAACTCATTCTGGTGAATAATTAGGATACTCAAAATGCATAAGGTAATTTTTTTCAAATTCATCAATTCATGTTAATATTAATTGTTTAGTGCCGATGCCAGCTTGAGGAACCGCCCCACCCTATGACCACACCACCCCACAAAACGCGGAACCCCGCAAACACCACACCCAGTAAACGCCACACCCTACACTAACCCTAATAACTGTAAAACAAAACCACGACTCTAACCCTTGGCCCCTACCCCAATGCTAGGCCTAACCATAGCCCCAACCCTAGCCCTTATTTTTTAATAGTATTTGCGCCCCCTGCTGGCCAATGGTGAAAAATGCTCCATGTCAGTCATGTTTTTGCTTCTAGCCATTCCTAGAATTTAATTCCCAAATTTGGTACAGAATTGATGATTTCTTTGGGGGGATAATTTCTAGGGGGATAATTCTTCCCCCTAGCATAGACATTTCTTGTCTATGCTTGGGGGCACTGTAGTGTACACTTTTCATATGCTTTATAGCAGATTATATTCAGAACAAGATTACGCAATAGTGATTACAATTTCAGCACAATCAGACTAAGCATGTGTGTGTAATATTTTTTTTCAAATATTTTTTGGGGAGAGCCTTTGTGTTCCTGCTGGCCAACGGTGAAAAATTGGCCACATCCATAATATACTTTATTGCTCCTAGTCATGCATAGAATTTATCAGATTTGTACCAAATTTGGGAAATAATGTCGACATTTAATGTCTTTAATTATTTTCGGAAAATGGAAATAAATATAAGTTAGAGAAGTGGACGTTTTAACAGTTTGCAAAATTTCAGCTCTAAAAGAGAATCCCTCTACCTACTGTATGTCATGAACACCAACCAAAACACAGGGACAATTCACCATTCACATTCCTGGAAGGTTTTTGAGTAAAAAAAAATGGTGGTGTGTTTTCAGTTTGGGCCTAAATAACCTAAATATACAGGATTTGTGTGTTAAACATGTGCAAATGAAACAAAACACAACTCCAGGTATGATTTTGCTGAAGAAACAACATAACAGAAACCAGAAAATAGCGTAATATGGGCCCCATCAGTAAAATCTCCAAATTGAATGTTAACTTTAGTAAAATTAGTAGCCTGTGATATGTACTGAGGGGGTACTTGAAGAGGTGTCCATAAAGTGCAGATGATGAGGGATAAACGTCAAATGACACAAAGGGTGAATGGGGAGAAGTTCTGGAGGTCTGACCAAAGAGAGGGGGGCTTGGCTCAGCTCATGCCCAGGAGAGGAGCAGAGGTCAGGGGCAGCACAGTCCCACAGGGAGGGTCAGGGCCTGGACATCCACGTGAAAGAAGACACTTGTTCTCAATGAAGAATGAACAGGAAGGGAGATAGAGAATTCCACTTCATTTAGTTTGAATTAAGACCTGTTTTAGACCTGAAAAGCTTAAGACTGCACATGGTCTAAAGCAGGATTAAACCAGGTCTAAACTCGAAATACACCAAGGTTAAAGGAGGAATAATCCAGGTCTGAAGCAATAAAACAATAAAAACAGTCCCAAAGCAGGTTTAAAGTAGAAATACACGAAGACTAAGCAAAGTCTATACCGGACAAAAACAGGTCCAGGACTCATTTAGGTCTGAAGCAACCAGGTCTAAACTAGGACTATAGGTTTAGTCCTTTAAATAAGGACTAAACCAGAGCTTAAAAAGAACTAAATGAAGACTAAACAAGGTTTAAACCAGGACTAAATGAAGACTAAACAAGGTTTAAACCAGGACTAAATGAAGACTGAAAAAGGTCTAAACTAGGACTGTGTCTGAAGAAGCAATAAAGCAAGAAACAGGTCTAAACTACACCATGACTAAACCAGATCTGAAACAGCTGCACTAAAACAGACATAAAGCTAGACTGAGCCAAGTCTAAATATTTAATCCCGTAATTGTCATTATAACGTCAAACAAGACTACAATTTAAAAAAAAAAAAGGAGGCAACTTTACTACCAGCAAAAAAATGCTTAAATAGGCACAATACCCTCCAAAACGGCTGACTCACTTGCATATACCCCATTAACATTCAATGCTAATGCGTACTTGGCTTGAACCTTGACCCACGACCTTTAGGTTTAGCCCCGTGATGAGGTCAGGGCCTGTTGAGGTGTTAAAGAGGATCTAATAGAACACATGACACAAGAAACACAGGGCGGACATATTGGAGGGCGGACATCTTGGGGAGGTCAGGGTGTATTGGACAGCCTGTCACGATCACTATTTGAAGCCCATACGTAAGCATTTGACTGGGATGGTTTTGACAGGCCCCGGGCAGCTGTGGAAATCCTCTATTCTCAACGCTTGTCACTCAACGAGACCATGGTTTGTATGCTTTTGATACCAGCTGTCAAATTCAGCTATTTCACAGTATTTTTTTTATATCTGAAAATGCTGAAGTTGTTGGTTTTGCCTGACGAAAGCTCAGTGTCTAAACATTTCTCCATTAAGATTCAACTCACATGCAAGGACCAAATACCCAAATGTCTGGAAGATGTGCAGAAATGTATATCATTTTTGGTAAAATTCTGAACAGAAATTGTAGAAAGTGCATAAGTATGGCTATGTATTAGATGGAGGACCAAAAACAATTTAAGTTAAGTTTAAGGTGCTTGAATTGTGCATCTTCACACACAGAAATAGAGGAGGATGGGAGGGCATCTGACTAGGACTGTGTATCATTAAGACATAGGCCATGATATGATACATATCCCGACATAGTGAGCTTTTGAATCAATACAATATATTTAAAATTGATTCGATACGGTTCAACAAAAAAATAATAGCTAAATCATGGCTAGAAGTCTTTGTTTAGACCACATATTGTGTAAAGTTCATATGAGTCACACCCATCTTACAGTGAATATGTCAAATGTGTTGCATAAACAAGTTTCCTTTCTCTACAAATAACTATTACTACAACTATACTAATAACTATACCCTATATCGGTACAGCAGCCCATGATATCAATACTGTATCATCACATTAAAAGGTACGATATATCGATATCTATTTTTGCTCACCCCTAGTACATTTGACACAGGGATACAGGAGAATGGCTGACACACAAGATTATAGGAGAATAGGAGGAGAACCGGCACACAGGGATAATGACGATGAAAGAGCATTCATCAACCAAAGTTTTTCCATTTTAAAAAGTCAATTTTGAAGTAAAGTAAAGTAAAGTACCCCCCAGGATAACAACAATGTGCAGTGGAACCCAAAAGACACAGAGTGAAACCACATGAAACTAAACGCGGCGCTTTCTGGTCCGGGGCTGAGACTCTGGTCCGGGGCTGAGACTCTGGCTGCTCCTCTGGTATGCAGCGGTTACCTCCGTGTGGTCCGACTCTTATGGGGACCAAAAACCCACGAAAACCCACAAACCCAGAGAAATGCAAACTGTACAGAGCTATAAGAGCCCTGTAATCGGCCTGGCGTCAAGAGAAAGGACAGGGAAAAGTGGAGAGGAAGAGAGGGGGAGAGAGTGGAAGGGAAAGATACAGAGAGTGAGAGAAAAGAGGGGAAAAGGGAGAGAGAGGGGTGAGAATGAGAAAGGATCAGGTTGAGAGGGAGGAGAGGAGAGGAAGAGTGGAAGAGAGAGAAAAGGGGAATGAGAGAGAAGAGGGGAGAGAAGAGGGAGAGGGTAAGAGAAAGTAAGAGCGAGAAAGAGGAAAAGAGGGTGAGAGAAAGAGGAGACAGAGGAATCAGGGTTTGCTTGTGGTCGCTCTCTACAGTTGTATTAGACCTACACTGCAAAAAAGGATTCTAATGCAGTGAATAGACATTTAAAGAATCACTACACAACTTTTTTGGTGCAGGGCCTGCCACCTCTCTATGAGATGTTTGAATGTACCAGTGTATATGGCACCGAACTTCTTTCATTTCCAAGGAGTCAAGAACATGAGGCAACCAGGATGAGCTACAAATTAGATCTGTGATGACTTTACACACATTTTTTAGAGCAAAAAGAAGATGTGTAATTGAAATTGTAATATACATTTGTAATATTGTGGAATATCCCAGGAAAAGAGCGTTATGATCTCTATGTGACAAGAAGGTGACAAGAAGTTGGCCAGCTTTAAGTTTAAAACAAGAACAAAATTGAACTGTGTTACTTTTCTGGTGTGTCTGAGATTGTCAAAAATTATAGCACTTGAGAAAAATAATAACTTTCACTAAAAACAAATTCAACTAAAACAGACAAACTCAGCTGAACTCAAACGAAACCCATGTAAACTCTTGCACATATTTTTACAGTGCAGTGGAGACGGCGGCCATGTTGGTGCGGTCGGATCAGACGGAGCCTCTTTCCCACCGGAGCCAGAGAAACCAGTCCCTCAAACCAGCGTCACCCAGAGGAAACTGCAGCCGGGCAAATTCACCATGGCTCATGTAAAGACAATATTAGCCCACCACGCTAGCCACATGTTCCTGTTCAAGAGATTAGCATAAACCCACACTCTGATGTCATGTGACCACTCAAAGATCTATTAAGATATCTAAGGGGAGGTTTTCAAACTTAAGCAAATTTGAAATAAGGCTGCAATGTGTGACTTTTCTGCTTTTGTGATCAATATGAAGAAAAAACACTACTACTACCACATATTTAGGCTCCAGTGTGTTTTTAAACTCCATACGCTTGAATACTTTGGGTGATTTCAGAGCTGTAATTGCCTTGTACTGAACTAAGGAGAAAAGATAGCTGTTCATTTGAAACCACATCACAAGGTGGAACAGAGTATTTTGAGCTCTGGACACATAGGCAAACTAATGAAGGATTACTCAAACATGTATGAATGAAACAAAACACAACTCTGGATGTTTTTGATGAGGTATCAACATTATAACATGTCTTAAAGCTCACAAGAGTTAATTCTGTGCAATAAAAGACATGTCACAATGAAATCAAAATTAGCATTTGAATAGCTCATAAAAAGTACAGAATATGTGTAAATTAGACTCCAAAAATAGATTACTAGCGAGGTGGGCGAGTTCAAAACATTTTAGTGCAAGCTGAAAATCCAGGGATCTAAAAATCACTGCCAATAATTACGATTTGGCGCTGTCTCGATCCAAATGTACACTTATGGCTCCCAGAGTAATCATGTGTGGTATAATGTGAACTGTATGTAGAACCATGCATTACAGAGCAGCTAAAGTGGCATATATTTGATGGTTCTATTCTTATATAA
>KN520084.1:0-26210 GCA_000787155.1 Scartelaos histophorus | reverse complement strand
AACTACCGCTAGCAAAAAAAAAAAAATGCTAATGTTGTCAATCTAAATGTGAAAATGTAGCGGGACCTTTCGGGGGCAGGTTTGCGCACAACACCGCCAGCGATTTGGCGAAAAGAGAAAAACACGCGAACGGTTCAGAGCGAGCTGACCTGTGCTTGTTTGAAATGAAATCGTGGAAGAATGTAAATGAGAGCTATGCAAAGAGGAGACAGAGGTGAAACACAGCTTCTGTCGAGAGAATGCCACGTTTGGACCGAGAAATGTGTAAACTGTGATACTGTGCCTGGGAAAAGTAGTTTAAATTTCATGTTTTGGGGTATGTTTAGTTCTCGTTGCCTATACACAAAAGCACACGAGCCGATGAGACACAAAACCAGCACTGTGAAGTGTTTTTCCGCATGTCTTTGAGTGAATTTTATAGCGTTTAGAAGTTACCATTTTAGAAAACGCACATGTAGAGTCGCAAAAGCATAGAAAAAATGCATAGCACACTCAGACGGTCAATGTCCAAAAGGATTTATGTTGTTCTGTGGTCCAAAGTGAGAAAAAGTCCAAAGTGATGAAGCTTTTTTTGCTGAAACTTTGTTTAAAAAAAAAAAGAAAATGAAAACTTTTGGACATTGGCAATTACTTGTTTCACTTTTAAGTTGTTGGCGAAATATGACCGTAAAATTCAACTCTGGTCTCTAAAAATGTGGAAATGTGCTCAAAAACTCACTTTGGTGAATAATTAGGATGCTCAGAGTGCATAGAATTAAACATACTTTTCGTACGCCGTCGGGAGCCGGGCTGCTATGGCCGAGAGGAGTTTGGGATCACGGGGCCACAGAATATGATCGGGTGCACTAGATCTCAGGGTGTGTTTTAACCTCTCGACCCTACGTTGAAAGGCTAATGGGCTAATGTTCGTAGCTTCCTGGGCTCAGAGCGCATGCTGTGGTGTTTGGGTCACGATGCCTGGAAGGTGCACACTGTTCTAAAGCCGCCTGGTGTGTTTTGCTAATGGTGTGTTTTTTGGGGGTTTTTTTGTATTGTAAAAAACTGCAAAAAGTGAAGTGTTATTGACTATCACAGAATCAATTTTAATTTTTTATTTTCTTAGGGTTTATATGAGTCCAACCTGTTCTAGAGTTGATTTAACATTTTGGGAAATGTTCATTATGTAACACTGGACCGAAGTTCCTGTTTAACCCCGAAATCAAGAGTTATATTAACATTTTGAGAGGAAACAGATAACACTGTGTAGGGTTATCCTGATTTAGCTAAACAATACACAGGTTTTTTACACTTTATTTTAGTTCATTTAAGATGGAATTATGTACAAAACTGAGGTGGTGAAAGTTGAATTAACACTAGTGGAGGTTGAGTTAACTTCAACCATATCAACTCCACTATATCGAACCTCCATTTAACTTTAAAATTGTTAAAATAACGCTTTTTGTGTTAAAAACAACTCTGAAATATTTTACCCTAAAATGTTGACCCTCCTGTCTTTGCTGTGTAGGTTGATTTTTACTCTCATACATATTGAGAGTTCACCAGTTTCAGGATTTGTGTGGACGATGGGTTCAAAACTTTTGGACATTGGCAATTACTTGTTTCACTTTTAAGTTGTTGGCGAAATATGACCGTAAAATTCAACTCTGGTCTCTAAAAATGTGGAAATGTGCTCAAAAACTCACTTTGGTGAATAATTAGGATGCTCAGAGTGCATAGAATTAAACATACTTTTCGTACGCCGTCGGGAGCCGGGCTGCTATGGCCGAGAGGAGTTTGGGATCACGGGGCCACAGAATATGATCGGGTGCACTAGATCTCAGGGTGTGTTTTAACCTCTCGACCCTACGTTGAAAGGCTAATGGGCTAATGTTCGTAGCTTCCTGGGCTCAGAGCGCATGCTGTGGTGTTTGGGTCACGATGCCTGGAAGGTGCACACTGTTCTAAAGCCGCCTGGTGTGTTTTGCTAATGGTGTGTTTTTTGGGGGTTTTTTTGTATTGTAAAAAACTGCAAAAAGTGAAGTGTTATTGACTATCACAGAATCAATTTTAATTTTTTATTTTCTTAGGGTTTATATGAGTCCAACCTGTTCTAGAGTTGATTTAACATTTTGGGAAATGTTCATTATGTAACACTGGACCGAAGTTCCTGTTTAACCCCGAAATCAAGAGTTATATTAACATTTTGAGAGGAAACAGATAACACTGTGTAGGGTTATCCTGATTTAGCTAAACAATACACAGGTTTTTTACACTTTATTTTAGTTCATTTAAGATGGAATTATGTACAAAACTGAGGTGGTGAAAGTTGAATTAACACTAGTGGAGGTTGAGTTAACTTCAACCATATCAACTCCACTATATCGAACCTCCATTTAACTTTAAAATTGTTAAAATAACGCTTTTTGTGTTAAAAACAACTCTGAAATATTTTACCCTAAAATGTTGACCCTCCTGTCTTTGCTGTGTAGGTTGATTTTTACTCTCATACATATTGAGAGTTCACCAGTTTCAGGATTTGTGTGGAGGATGGGTTCGACGTGAATGGGTAGTTGCTGACTGTGCCTGCAAACAACTGTTCTATCCGAATGTGAAATGTGAAACTGAAATGAATTGAAATGCGATTTATAACATGCTTAAACTAAAGAAAACATTCTTGGTATTTATGAATGAATCCAACTCAAATTTTCAGTCAAATCAATTAAAATGAACATGTGCTGCCTGTAGATTGCAAAGGTGATTTTCTGTTTTGCTTAAACTTCAGATGGTGTTGTTCAATAAATAAAAAAATTAAATAAAAATGTGCTCTATAGCCACACGTCCTCATCTGGTCACATTTGCAATTGATCTTTTGTCATATTCTAATTTTTGAAACACAGAATTTATTTTTTTCATCATCTATAATCATCAAATTTCAAGAAATAACTACAGAAATATTTCATTATTGTGTCATGAGTCAGTATAAAATGTGGGTTTGACTTTCTGAATTTAGAGACAAAAAATACTGAGCTTTTTCATAATATTTCAATTTTTTTTGCAACGGCTTAGTGTGCAGAGTTTGTGTGTTAAACATGTGTGAATGAAACAAAACACAACTCCAGGTCTGTTTATGATGAGGAAACACTAGAACAAAGATGAGAAAATAGTGTAATATGGGCTCTTTAAAATGAACCAGTTCTGTTTTTCAGGGGTTTTTTTTAACAAAACCTGCTACAGCGCAGAGTCCAAGATACAGTGATTGGATTACCAGAGCTCAGTGTGTTTCCCCTGAGTGAATTCTGGAGGTTCTGAGCTTTCACATGAGGTTCAGTTGTGATTGTGCCTCTTTTAAAACAGAAAGAGCTGCATACAGTTCCAGATGACGCTATTTTCGGAGCTGTTCTAATGTAGTTTCCTCATCGCAAACAGACCTGGGGTTGTGTTTTCTTTCATTCACACAAGTTTAACACACAAACCCTGCAGATTTAGGCTTCTTCTCTCAGATTGAAAACACTATTCCCCAAGTCTCCACAATCTAAGATGTCAGAGCTGCTTAGAATAAAAGTGCCCCAAAAATGTGATGTTTGTGATTGAGTTGGTTCTTTTGAATGGGTCCTTAACGTGAATGTTTGGATCTGGATCTATTTTTTTTTTTAAGAACCAAATATATACTTAAATTTTTATGCATTTTTACTGCGTATTGATTGAACCATAAACCAATACATGAATCAGCACCGAAACAAAATAGGCATCTCCAGCGATAGCTTTGTGCACAAAAACATATTTGGCATCACAAGCGATTGTTTTTAAAGCGTTATGATTGTAAGTGCCTGAGTTTCCAAATAGGTGGTCCAACTCTGGAGCCTGAGTGGATTTGGACTGGCCCCAACCCCAATGTGAATGTGCCAATTCAGACACATTAGTCACACAGACTGTATGCATGAATGGACAAAGCTAACGTTCTAGCCACCATGTTCCAAATAGGAAGTTCATATGTGGCTCTTCTGGTTCCTTCTGACTCTGGGTCCCATTGACTTACATTAAAACTAAAAATTGTGGCTCCTCTCTCTGTAACTGCTGCTGCGAGCATCATTATTTTGGTCTTAAAATGTTTGTATTAACCTGCTCTACATGATCCTCCTAGTGTACTTCACTATTTTGTCTATTCAAATGTCTATATAATGTAACACTGTAATGTAACAATGTCTATACAACATGCCAACATATATAAATATTTCAGTACAGTTGTCCCGCACTATAACACGGTTGACCTTTCTCAGCCTCACTGTTTTCCAATTTTTTTTTTTTTTTTAATGTATTTTGTTTTTTTATGGCTTATGAACATGCATTGTGTTCTGTGTCCTGATTGGCTAAGGGACTGTAGACACAAAATTTACATTCATTTCTGATTTCTAGAAGCAGGACTCAGTATGTCTGCAGCAAGGACGGACTGGGACCAAAAAACGGCCCTAGACTTTTCCCCGACCATCTGGCCACAGTCAGATTCGGCGACTGGGGGCACAACTCGGCCTCTAGATTGAAACTGAGGTTAGAACCTTCAGAGCGTTTAAACAAGAGAGAAATGTGAGAAAATGTTAATTCCTGTGTGATAAATGTACGATGAAGGGTTTTACAGCCTTAAACATATATAATCATTGTTAAAAAATAAAGCTGACTACTTTGCGGGTTATTTTTAGAGCATAACCCCTGCGGTAAACCAGCACTGTAGAGCTGCACACTGTGGCTCACACTCAGTGCACTTTTTTATATAGTGTATGAGTAATTACCTATAATGTACACGGTCCCTCATCTACATTAGGTGTAATACCCAATATTAAACACTGATATAATTGAATACAGAATATCGCCCTCTGTAGGTGAACAGAACTCAGAGTCTTGCACTTTTTCAAACTAAATCTTCCATTGAGCAAACATGCAACTTTTTTAAATGTTTGTGTTGTATTCAAAGCACATTTAACACACACATACACACTATACAATTAATGAATGTGCATTTTATGTTTTTGATCAACTCCATTTCTGTCATTGTATTCTGGCAAACAAAACATTGTGCACTGACTGAATTTTAGTTGCAACGTGGAAATGTTTTGGCCCTCAGGGAAATTGAATTGGGAGTCCCCTGTTCTAGTGCAACATTTTAATTATATAGTCATCGTTTCAAGGGAATCGTCATTTCAATGAATAAACACTCTCCCTCTCTCACTTTGAACCATTTTTAATTAAACAAGAACAATTTAAATAGCTCGCCACAACTAATATTATAACTAACTAGCATGCTAACGAGTGTAGGCTCCTCTCGAGATCGGAGATTAGATTAAACTTTGAGAGTTTTCTAAAGTTATGTGTTGAGTCTTGGGCATTGTTTCTCTGGAAAGTTCTTTGTCCAATAGAAAAGATAAAGTGTTTTTCCCTGTTTTTATGTCCTCTCTGGTCCAGCTCCTATGTTGAACTCCTCCCTTGAACTGATGGAGTTTTTTGGAGATTTTTTGTGAAATTCCTCTTGCATTGACATTATAAATCATTAACACTTTTATACAAATAGATATTTACATGACATTTACAGATCAATACCCAAACAATATCACAGCATGAACAGTTTACACCGTTCCTCTTCTTGTCTTGTTTGATCTTGTCTGTTTTATTTGTGTCTCGGTTATGGTCCGTTTATCTGAATTTACTTTAATCAATTGGTTTCTTTGCAGGAGAAACTTTGTAAATCTCGTAGCCCTTTTGGAGCGTCTTTGAGGATTAAAAGTTAAAGATTCTCTCCGTGCAGAACACAAGTCTCGATCCTAATTTAAGTGACAGCTTCAGGGTCCAGAGAGCTGAATGGAAGCAGGGGAGGGTGGTGCATAGTGACAGTGAAGTGGGTGCTTCTCACAGTTTCATATATCAGCCTGTAATACTACACACATGCTGGAGTCACCCTTTATTGTCTGTTTACATCAGTGTTTCCCAAACATTTTTTTTCTTTCTGGGGACCCATATTTTAAAACTTTCCTGACTCAGATCAATAGATATTACTCGTAAATCACAAAATAAAAGTGGACCTGAGCATTAATGAGGATATTTTATTGCTCTATAGTGATTGTGTCTCTTTCTTGTGTCAGTTTTAAACAATGAATTGACAGTAATTGAACCAGCAATAAAAAGAATCCATAAGTTGCCTATTTGGACATTAACTGTAACCCATTTCTTTTTGTTTTCAACATTCCATTGAAAAAGCAATATTGAAAAAAACCCAAAAACATTTCAATATTTCCAATGAGATAGGTGGGCATGTCTGCAGACCTACATGAATCAATGATGTATAAGGATTTTCAACAGACAAATTATAAAATTTTGTTTCTATTGAACTTTTTCAAATATTTATAATGTCAGATGCATAAATCTATGTTTCATATTTATATTAAGCATGTTTAGTGTTTTTTTAAGTACATGAATTGGCTGCAACCATAACAAATGTCATGTGGTGTGACCGAGAATAACCTTAAAACATGGTCGTGATGTTGTGAGTCATATGAACATGAGATTGAGATTTGAAAACATGAAAACATGAGATTTGAAAAAACACGCTCGGACAATATTTGTTTGAATATTATGGGGGAAATATCTATTCAAGATAGATGAAATTACATGTGGAACTAAAAATACTTCAGAGAATATGACAAAAAAGAAAAAGTAAATTTGATTAGATTTAGAGTCATTTTAAAGATGTTTAAAAATCATCAATTACATGATATTTGAACATTGTGAGTACAAAAAACTAATGATTTCTGAAGAAAAAAAGATTCCATTGAGGTCAGAGGTTCTACAGGTATGTGGTGAAATATTATGAAATGTGAACCTTTTTAACTGAAGAAATCGCAACTGGACACACGTCATGTCACTGACCCACATGGACATCAAAAAAAAATAAATCTTGTGACCCACCTGAGGGTCACGATCCAGTCACTGGGAAACAATGTTTTCCAAATCTCAAAACACATCGTTTAACCTTGTGATGTCATGACCCAGTAATCAAGATCAACTTTTAAGTTAACAGCTGCTTCTACTTTTTGTTCAGTAAACTGGAAATGCCAGGTTTGAATTGTCCAAATGATTCTAGTGAAGGTGCGTGGAGTTTAAAAACACAATAGAGCACTTCCTGTGTTACCACATGACATCACAAGGTGGAATAGAGCATTTTTCATTTGAGATAAAAACTCAGCCTTAACGTGCAGGATTTGTGTGTGAATGAAACAAAACACAACTCCAGGTCTGTTTGTGATGAAAAAACAACATCAAAAAATACATCCCATCACCAAACGTATCGTACATATTTAAAACATTGTTCTAGTCAAATTCTGGTTCCGTTTTCCTTTGTTTTGCTCACACTTCGATTCGGAGTCCTGCCTACAACACCGCACTCGGGGAATAATATTGTCATTAACGAAATAGGCCAGACAGAGTTAATTTTGGCTTTGGGTCCGTTTTCTTCTCGCTGTAGCCACTCCGGGTCATTTTGTTGAATATGCAAACGTAAATGTTAAACGTGATGAACACAACGGAGGGCAACACATCATCAATTATTCATAACCCCTCACACACACGGATAAAAATACGAGAGGAAATAGGACAGGTCAAAAGTCCCAGCGGAGGGGCCTCTGTTAAGTAATGACCAGGTTTAGTCCCGGGAAGAAATCTCCCTTCTCTTCAGGATCGGATTCAGTACTAAACAGAAGTGGTAGAGGAGTCAGCTATTGTACTTAAATAATGTTACTGCAAGATTATAGCACAAAATCCTGGTCCAAGAGAAGAAACGTATTACTGCTAAAGTAAGTAACTGATTTATAATTTGAAGTTATCGTAAATTTCAAGAATAAAACATTAAAAAGGTTCTAGATTTGAGCTTTATGTCATGTTATAATATTGTTACATCCTCAAAAAAAAATACTTGGGGTTGTGTTTTGTATCATTTGTATTTGAATAGCCCTTTATTATTAGTCTGTCTATATCTCCAAAGCTCAAAACGCTCCATTCCACCTTGTGATGTCATGAAGCAGAAGTTTAAAGTTAACATCTACATTTTTTGTTACCTTTAGTTCAGTAGAGATCAGCATTTCCAGAGCTGAAATGATCCAAATGATTCGTGAAGGTGTTTTCCAGAGCTGAAATGATCCAAATGATTCTAGTGAAGGTGTGCGGAGTTTAAGAACACAGTGGAGCACTTCCTGTATCGTGAGGAAACAAAATACATCATAAAATAGTGTAATATGGGCACTTTAAATAATGCACTTTGTATTTTCACATGTTAGACATAAATCAAGATGGAAAAATTGTACAAATAAAATAATAATTTAATATAAACAGGATTGTAAAAGGTAGAATAAAACAATAAAAGTGGTATAAAATATATACACAAAATAATGGGATTAACATATAACAAATTTTGTGCCAAAAAACAAGCTAAGGGACACAAAACAAAATCTAAATCACGAGTGTGCCAAAATAAAGCCACAAAAATCAAATCGAGTGACAAAAAAACCCACACAAAACACAACTAAACTAAGACAACACAAAGTCAGACAAAAAACAAAGTGAGTGATACAACATGGACACATAATGGCACTAGGCACAAAGCAGCTTTAAATGAATTACACACAGCCGGGGAGTAAACGTGATGAGAGTACATAAACAGAACATATATACTAGCAGTAATACAATACAATAGTAATAACACGGCATGAAAAGTGCATTTGCATAGTTAAGAAAAGAAAAAGATGAGAGCGACAGGAGTAGAGTCATTCAGAGGGAAATTCACTCATGTAGAAATGTGGGTCAATGACAAAGAAGGATTTTCAAAAGGCTAATTTTAAAATGTAGTTTCTGTTGAACGTTTTCAAATATATCAGGTGCGTAAATCTGTGTTTGACATTTATATGGCTTTTTAAAACGTTTTCAAATATATCAGGTGCGTAAATCTGTGTTTGACATTTATATGAAGCTTTTTAAGTGTTTTTTATGTACACGAATTGGCTACGACCTTAAAAAATGTCATGTGGTGCGAGCGAGAATAACTTTTCTTTTCTAAAACATGGTTGGGATGTTAATCAAAGTTCTGAGTCATATCAACATGAGATTGAGATTTGAAAAAAAATGGACACGCTCTGACAATGTTTGTTTGAATATTATGGGGGAAATATCTATTCAGGAAAGATGAAATTTCATGTGGGACTAAAAACACTTCAGAAAATATGACAAAAAAGAAAGAAAATAAATATGATTAGATTTAGATTCATTTTAAAGAAGTTTCAAAATCATGAGTTAAGGGCGGACGGTCGCACCACATGAACATTTGACACTTTAAGGACAAAAACATGCAGAATAACTCAGGATTTGTGAAAAAATGATTTGATTCCAGGTGGTCAGAGGTTCTACAGGGATGTGGGGAATTATTATTAAATATGGACCTTTTTAACTGAAGAAATTGTAGAGATTTTATGTATAATTTGAGTTCATTTTCAAAAGAAGTAAAGTTAAGGGGGCATTTCTGAATTTTACATTTGTGGATGAAAAAAATGACCAGACATATTAAATGTACTGTTCTTTTTTTATTTTGAAGTAGTATACAAAAAATGTCCATTTAATCTCTGGATATTTGCATTGTGCAAATATCCAGGTGTCATAGGTTGTAAGTATAAAAGAGACAAAAGCACAATGTTTTCTTTAAGTACTGCTCAAAAAGCAAATCCGTGGCTCTATATACTTTTTTTTGTGAAACGTATAATTTGAGAATAAACAAAATGGTCCCTACACATTCAGAAGGATAAAAATACAGCTTCACCTTTAAGTAACGACCAGGTTGTGAAATACAGGCTTGGATACGCATTTTGCAAAATTTACTTTTCAGAGACTTTAATAAAAAGCGACTCCAGATGGTCAAAAAGTCATACATTACATTTAGAAATATGGATGTAAACCATTTCCTGTAGTTTACTTAGATAATGTAAGGTTATGTCATGTTTTCAGATAAAAAGTCTGCATTTTTTGTGTAAAAAAACGCAAAAATGTACTATTGTGTGACAAATGAAACATGAATAATGACAGGTTTAAACGTCTTGCATGTTTTTGTTGCCATTTAGTATTTGAGATACAATTACAAGTGGTTTTATAGCTCAAAAAAAACGGTTCTGATTGTGATTAGAGTCACCTCTCCACAGATCTGACCTGTAACTTGGTCTCAACTGAGTAAATCAACTTAAGTAAAACTGTTAAGTAAGTATTTGTAACCCTAAACCAACCCGAACCTGTTTAAAATGTACTTAAAGCATAAACAAGTACAAATATTTTGCACAAAGTTTAAAATAAATAAATTCAAATGTGGTGTTTTTGATAGAGAATTGTGTTGAATTTTGTTCAACAGATTTTCTTCCCTACAATTTTGTTAAAAATAAACCTTCAGCCTTTTCAGCAGCTCTCAAACAATAATAAAAATACTAGAAATAAAAAAAATGTAGAGGGGGAGAAAGTAAAATAGCAGCTCTCAAATCTCATAAAGTAAATCTAAAAATGATCTACTTTCAAATCGACTTAAGTAATGAAACCTACACTGTTTAAGTACTTGTTGGCATATTGGGTAAATGAAATACTGAGCCGATGTGGGATCTTATTGAGTATTTGAGATCCTCCTGAATACTGGTGTATATTGGTGTTGCTACATACCAATGAAAAAAAAGTCCTTTATTTACAATGTCTCATATAACTTTATAAATCTACGGCTGCAAGTTTGTTAAATATTAAAACATCTTTCAGTGCAGATTAACAATTTTGTTATTTACTAATTTGAATGATGCTTGTCGTCTCACCAAATGCTAACGAGTTCTCACTGACCTCCTGAAATTGTATTTAGAGCGATTCGTGCATGTTTCGCTCGTCTTTATTCTCCTCTATTCAAGACATCATTAATCTACTTTTGTTTCCACCATCGCCTGCGCACCTCTCTGCTCTGCACTTACTTCATTCACCAATTTTACTTTTTAATGGAGCTCAACAGAACCCGCCCACGCACTGATTTTAGAAGTAAATTTCCCATTAAAAAATCATATCAACATTTTAAGCTCAGGGTTAATCAGCAATTTATTACACAGTTCTGCATAATATTAATTATATTTCTTTATAAAAAAGCAGTAAGTAGCATTGAAAAAGTGAGGCTGCCTTTTGTCTTTAAAAAATGCAAAAAAATAAAAATAAAAAAACCCTGTAAAATAATAATTAATAGGATTTGTTTACCGGACAGCAGTTACAGAGAGAGGAGCAATTTCAGTCCAAGTCAATGGGAGCTGAGCCACTTTTATTCTCTGGCTTTTAACACCCTGTGAGTTGTGTGGTTCTCTGTGTCTTTTTATATTACCTATTTTAATATTTTTTAACTGATTTGCTGCTACTTTACGATTTTTATGGTTTTCCTATTATTTGATTTTACTGCGTTTATTGTTTTAAGACTGGTATGACCACATTTTTGCATTTTTATATGTGCTTTGGCTTTTTTTGTAAAACGTGCTATAAAAATAAAGTGGATTTGGAAGTACATGCATGTCAACTTCCTATCTGAAACTCGGCGACTAGCACGTTTGCAGTCTGTGTCAGTCTATGGCTATAAATGTGGTAACTAGTGACCGAAATACCTATAGATCTTATTCCACTGAACCAAGTTTTATCTCTAACTGCTCCTCAACAGCACCTTCTTGGGGCGACACTTCCGGTTTATCTTATTCATGTTGAATTTGGGAAACTTGTTGCATCTTAAATATGACATAAAGTCGGTTCCTTTCCGTAAAATGTTCATGTGGACCAACACGTCACACTGCACTGATTCTCTGAGGCTTTAAAACAGCTTTATAGTCTGGATTGAATTTATTTGCTGTCAAGATGGGCAGCTCTGTACAAAATACAACCCAAACGATGATGGTGAGGTGTACATGGCAACTTGTGAAATAAGGTGGATATTTTTATGCACAATCTTTAACCCAGGTGGAAAACACAGTTATTCCCACCATTAATAACAATTGAAGTTTTCGCGGTCCTTGTGTAATTGCACCATTGCCTGGGCAACTGTCACCCAAGCACAGACCAATTAGCGCATAATCCGCTTAGGAGTTTTTCTGAAAGTATGTTCTTCTTTTTTTCGATAATTCATCATGTCATATCTTAATCTAACTAATGTCGAACTGCAGGAGCCAACTACCAGTGCCGACCGACTCAAAACAGAGCATTTTATTCGATAAACTACTGGACAGGTGAGTCTCGGTAACACTTTAGCTTAGCATCCTCATTCATTATAATGTCTAGCTTAGCCTGGCCGCTTCCATTTGTTTGTATGGAGCGGTTAGCATGTGACTTTCATGCCCATTTTTCCAAATGTATTTTACTGATTTAAGTGAAATAAATATTGAGTGCTTATTGAATCATTTAAACTACTGGACTGGTGAGTCTCAGTAGCGCTTTAGCTTAGCATTCTCATTCATTACAATATCATCACCTTCCTAAAATGATCGCCTAAGTCACTTTTTGCCTAAGTTTACTTTGCCATAATTTCAATTTTGGGGGGAGTTTTTTGTGTTTCCTGAAAAACCTGAAAAAATGACATATGCGATTATTTTAGGAAGGTGTCGATATCTAGCCTAGCCTAGCCGCTTCCATTCGGTTCTATGGAGCGGTTAGCATGTGACTTTCATGCCCATTTTTTCCAAATGTATTTTACTGATTTAAGTGAAATATCCAGTGCTTATTGAATCATCTGCGACCCACTGTTACCCACTGAAATGAACAATTACCCTTGACGGACATTGGTGTGTTAATGGACATTTGCATTTCCTCGCACTAGCTGAACTTATCGGGTGTGGACTGTTAATTGCATTTCCATATCTGATTTGTATTTGCATTCGAGTTATATTTTTGAATGGCCAATCACTTATTAAGTTAATTGTTGTTTGTCATTGTCTCAGTTTACGGTACTATCAAAATGCAAGTCTTATTTCAGTCTCTCTCTCCACTCCCAGAGCCGAATTTACATCTTCTGACACTCAGCCCATTAGACTAGTGTACTTACATTTTTATTATTATTTTAGTAACATTGTAGTAACACACTTGCTACATAATCTCAGAAAGTTAAGGCGCTACTAGTTATTAAAACATTTTGCTGAATCTACTGTTTTGAACGTGCTTTCTGGGTGCAAACTCCTACCTTTTTTTGCAGAGAACTGAATGTCCCCGAGTCCTCATGGGGCCTCATTGTGTGTGAGGGCCCATGCGGTGTGGACCTCTCTGAACTTGCTCAGAAATGCATGGGGCTTATTCAGACTTATTCGCTCTCTAAATGTTATTGCTTCTAAACGTGTCATAAACTGTACCAGACCTCCTGTCGCCGGACCCTTTCTCTAGGATTATTTTGTTGCCGTGTGCCGGGAGGGTCTCGAACTTTTCACACCAAAGACCACCAAGAAAAGATCTGACCTCACAGCAGCGGCAAAGATGAACTAAACCGCGGAAAGTAGACGTTTAAAATGACGATTGCTCACAATTTCGGGGGTTACAGGTGGTTTTATAGCTCAAAAATAGCTAGAAAAGTACACTGTGAGCGGGTTCGGCTCACAGATCTGACCTGTGATTGGTCTGGTTTGGTCTCCATGAAGATAAAAGCTTCTGACAGACCCTCAATCAGAAAAGTTACACGATACAGCTTTAAGAACCTGAATCGCGTTTCATTTGGTAATTTTCCTTTTGCAAATCACCGCGTAAGCTTTTAATTTCTGGAATAATCCATCCAGCTCATTCAAATATGATGGTCTGTTTTGACAAGAGATTTCTGTAAATATTTCATTTCGTTTCATGTCACTGTCTGTTTTTTTTCTTCATTTTAGCGGCTGCAAAAATCCCCAGACCTAACAGGCTGGAAGCTTTTGAATGTTTAAAGAGAAAAACTGGGAATGTGCACAGTGCTGGCTGCTTTTGGTAAATTTCATATGGATTATTTATTGTGATTTTTTTGTTTTTTGTTTTGAGGAAACAAGGAAAATGCATTCAGTAATAGCTTGAATTAAGAGAAAAGGATCATATTGCAGGGTTCCAGATGACCTCACAGCATTATATGGGCCAACGTTAGTGAATACAGACGATGGCTAAAATGAATATTGTTCAAATGTAAAATTATCTTCTAGTACAGTGAGTTCTGTTCATTAATAATTGAAAATGCCAGGTTCAACCTTTTGGATATTTTATTTCATGGCAAAGTACAATATGAAGACCAAAAAAAAACCAATAATAATAATTATTATTATTATAAGAAGAAGAAGAAGAAGAAATGTTTCTGTATAATGCATTTTCAAAAATTAGGTTTATAAAGTGGTGTACAAGCAGCAAAGTACAATAAAAATACCATACAGAAAGCATACAAAATCAGACAATGAAGCAATCAAATCCGCTAAAGGAAGGCCAACCGATAAAAATTAGTTTTAAGAAGTGATTTAAAAGATAATACTGATGCTGCAGCCTCCTCAGGCAGGTCAATCCAAAGCCGAGGAGTTGGACCCTTCATCCAGAACCTGGAGTCTGGAACAGCCACGAGGACCTGCCTGAGGATCTAAGGCTGCAGCTCATACGGTGTTAAAAGTTCTGAAATATAACTTGGTGCAAGATCTAAACGAGCTTTAAAAGTGATCAGTAAAATCTTAAAATCAATTCTAAAACACACAGGAGCCAGTGAAGCTAAAACAGTGGGAATGTGCTGGTGTCTGTTCAAACCACTGAGGGGCCGAGTTGCTGTGCTCTGAACCAGTTGGCAATGGGAGATGGATTTGGAGATTTGGTGTCATGGCCGGAGAGGAGGTGCAATAGTCTGAACCAGAGAAGAGGAGTGCAGTTAGTGCTGTCAATTGATTAAACATATTTAATAATATTTAATAATCATTTTAATACTCTTATCAACACACGGAAGTGGATAGGCTGTGTTTATGGCCTTGTTTGTCTTCCCCAACCATGGACCCCGACCATGGGCCCCAACCATGGCCCCAAGGCTGGTGTACTCAGGGTGATGATGTACTCACACGGTGCTGTTTGTTAACATACGGCAGAAGCACATGGATCTATGTGCAGCAGCAGAGCTAATGCTTTTAGGGGAGAAAAAAGTCCAGCGGCAGAAATATCAAATAGTGAGACAGATATGAGTCCTGCTGCAATACGCTCCTCTGTGAGTTTATGGAGATAACAGAGGAGTGATGACAGCTGGAGGAAAGTCTGCAAAACTATCACAGTCCTGACCAAAGATAAGCGTGGTACGTGGTTTGCCCTGTACATTGAAGTGGACTTTCCTGTTTTCTTCATATGAATATCATCAGCACACCTGACAGGGATTCTCAGTTTCATACAAATTGTTTTGCTTCCTGTTTACAGCTGGGTCCTGTAGTTTTTCTAACGTTACAGCAGTGGCCACAGCCAGGGCTGCCAACTTTCCCAAAAACATAAGCACAAGTTTGCAAAGGGGAGGAGGGGATTAAACTGCAGCGTCAAAAGGAGCTGGTAGGAGTGAGGGGGAAGCCAACTACCATACAGAAGTATGAACACACTGCCTGTTCAGCCGAGTATCACAAGTGTTTGAGCTGATGCAAAGACCAGATAGATAAAAACGGATTTTCAGTGTGTGAAGACGGCCAAATGCGTGTCTCATGCTCATTGTGTGAGAGCTGGCATAAAAAAATGTACACTGTTAAAAAAAAGTTTGTTTTGCGTTAACTTGTTTATTAACACAATATTTTTGAGAGCAGCACTAGCAATATGACTTGGATTTAGAATTTCACATGAATGAATTATCTTATTGCAGCTCCAGTATTAAAGGTACAGGAGCTTTTTGGAGGTGGCACATCACCTGTATGATTCCATGGAAATACAACATTAAAACCTTTACTTCTGAACATTCTCCATGGAGGTAGTTGTGTTTTATGTCTGTGGTGATGAAGATGATGACATCAAAAAGTGTGGAAATATATGTTTTCTATTTGAAACTTTGCACTCCAAAGAATCCCAGTTAAATTCAATCTCCTGACCCCTCTCTTCTCTCTCCACTCTCTTGTTCCTTCCATCTCTCTCCCTCTTTTACCTCATATCTCCATTTCTTCTTCCTCCTTTTTGCTCTTTGCTTCTCCTTCTCCCTATACTACTAAATGGGGGTTTGAGTAGAGGTTATTTGCCAGAGTTGATATGGCTGAAGCTAAATTAACTTCCCCTAGTGTTAATTTGGCACCTCCTGCCCATCACTTCAAACTCCTGCTAGAAAAGACCAGTTTGAACCAGTTTTGTGCATCATTTCATCTTAAATTAACTAAAATAGAGTGTAAAAATAAAAGACCTTAGTGTGCTGTTTAGCTAAATCACGATAACCCTACAAAGTGTCCTTGCTTCATCCTCTCCTCTCCAACATTTCAACCTCCCCATCCTTTCTCCGATGAATCCCACCTCATTTCAAACTCTCCCACACTTTATTCCTCTTCTCTCCTCTTCTTTTCCCTCTCTTCTTCTCTTTAACTAATCTCACCTCATCCCTTCCCCTCTCTTCACTGTCTGCTCTGAGATTAATTCGCGGCTCCGGAGCGTTGGACTTCCTGACACTAATTTCCCGTGTAAGGTGACGTGTCGGCAGGTCCGGCAGGTGCGAGGTCCGAGGATGCGAGGATGCAAAGGAGGCAGGTCTCATAAATCATTAGGCGTTAGGGACCCGAGCGCCCACAAAATGACTTAAACAAATGAACCTGTCACGTTTAATAAGACCCTCCATTAACAGAATCTGGGTAAAATAGTAACACAGGAACGAGGTGTCTGAGGCTTTTCACTGTTGAGGTATAAAGACGCTGTGTAACTTTTCTGGTGGAGGGGTCCGTCGCCTGCTTGTCACCGTGGATGTATGACTGTTTTGCCTTGATTATTCTAGAAAAAAATAAACTTTATAATGGCAAAGGAGACAGGTGAATGGTCAGATCTGTGGAGACGCAAGTGCTTTTGAGGTATTTTTGAGCTATAAAAACAGGAAGATATGTTTAATGCCCTGCTGTGGAACATTCCAGGCAAAGTAGTAACATCTCCATGGCGACAAGGATGAAGCAGACCCTCCACATTAGAAGTTACACCGCGTACCTTGAAGATTTGAAGAATATTGTGCAGGGCATCAGAGCCTTCTACATATAACACAGTAAAAGGTTCTATAGATTGATGTATAGTGAAAGTTAAAATTGAATTTTGCAACTAAATTGCCACCTGGCTGGCCAATAAAATTTTAGATCTAATAATAATAGTAATAATAATAATAATAATACAGATGTCTGAGAAAAAGTGCAGATTTTGCTTTACCCTTTTGTCCTCCAGACCACTTCTCCCCTTTAGTCCTCTAGACTCACCCCTTCTTTGACTCTCCCCTTTAGTCCTTTAAACCCCACCCCACCTCACCTCTCCCCTTTACTCCTCCAGGCGCCACCTCTCCCCTTTAGTCCTCTAGACTTACCTCTAGGACTCTCCCCTTCAGTCCTCATCTCTCCCTTTAAATCCTCTAGACTCAACCTCCTCTCTCCAATTTAGTCCTCCAGACCCCACCTCTTCTCTTTTGTTTCTTAGACACACCCCCACTTCCCTTTTAGTCCCATAGACCTCACCCCTCCAATTTAGTCCTCTAGACTCACCCCATCCTTCTCCTCTTTTGTCCTCCAGATCCCACCTCTTCCCTTTGCTTGTCCAGTTTCACGCCCCTTCTCCCCCCCTTTAATCCTCCAGACCTCATCTCTCCCGTTAAGTCCTCTAGCCTTACCCTACCCACCCTCTTCACCTTCCCCTTTAGTCATCCAAATCTGCCCTCTCCCCTCTAATCTTTTAGACTCACCCACGACACCTCCCTTTTGTTCTTCAGACTGCACGACTCACCCCTTTAGTTTTCCAGACCCCACATCTCCCCTTTAGTCGTCTAGACCCCCGCCTTCCTCCAATTTAGTCCTCCAGTCCTCACCTCTTCGCTTTAGTCCTCTAGACTCGCCCCTTGACTCTACCCTTTAGTCCTCCAGACCTCTGTTTAGTCCTCTACAGTCACCCTTTCCACCCTCCCCTTTAGTTTTCCAAACCTCACCTCTCCCCTTTGCTTCTTTAGACTCACCCCACGACTCTCCCCTTTCGTCCTCCCACGACTCTCCCCTTTAGTCCTCCAAATCTCCCCCTCCTCTCACTCTCCCCTTTAGTCCACTAGCTCATGGTTTCTCACTTTCAACTGGGATCATAATGCTGTTTTTAAACTTACAGTGCCTAACCTTGCAGCCTAATCATAGGTCAGATCTGAGGAAAGGCATCCCCACTCACAGCCAAGTTTTCAAGGCATTTTTCTCTTCAATTAAAACACAAATCTTGCAATGGAACAAACAACAGTTCAATAAAATACTGACGATAGAACATTCCAGACAAAGAAGTAACCACGGAAAGAAGCCAGTGACAGACCCTCCACCGGAAAAGTTACACACTGAACCTTTTTAAACATTTCCAAACCGAAACGCTGACTTTATCTGTACTCTCCATTACAAATCCGCCTCTAATCTCCGCTCACAAAGAAATCAGACTAAATCAGACTAAAGTCCCCGTGTCGTCTCCGTGACACACTTCCTGCCAAATCATTTCTCAGATTCCCGGAGCTGCCAACAAAAAAAAAGAATCATTTTACTCCCATTTTTTCCAAGTGTGAACTGCAAGACAAGGAGAGAGATTTGCACCAGGAACGCAAAATAAATAAATAAATAAAAAGTCAAATTTAATTAAAACGATATCATCTCTTGGCGGTCGGGCGGAAATGCTGATGTTTTCCAATCTAAGTATTTTGGGGATGTAAAGCGAGCTTTCGGAATCGCACTGGTCACTGGGTGAAGATAAGGACGGAGAGGAGAAGGGAGCGCCGGGCTGTTCTGTTCGACTTTGGGGCAGAGCCGGACGGTCAGGACGGACTTTAAAAAGACGTGCGGAGGCGTGACGCGAATGTAAAGCAAAGGTTATGTTTATGAATGCGGTTAAAAGAGGACAGTTTCAGTTTAAAGGGATAGTTTGGGTTTTTTGACATGAATCTGTATGTCGTCCCCGTCAGCAGTGTGGTGCATAAACACTGACTTACCCCCGACACCGTCCTGGTTTTGGTGCTGACGAGACTAGTCCTGCAAGTTGGCTGTGGTGGCCAAAATAAAGCCTTTTTGATACATTTGCATCACAAAACCGTTGTCGATGAAAAAGTCAGACCTCATAATCGCTTGGCCCTATTTTCTCTCCGTTCGTATCACTGCTCTGCTGCAAACTGAGAGCCACGCAGGAATCCAACACTTTTTTCAGTTGTTTGGCAGCGTTTACGTGCTCGGACCAATGATACCGCGACGCAAGAGGGCGTCAGAGCTAACATGAGAGAGCGATAAATATATAAGCTTTTGTAAGTTACCTGTGTCACAGTCAGACATGTTGCCATTAATTTTCCAGGCCGTAAACACAGTGAAACAGGAGCGTCTGTCACCTGGCGGCAGCGCAGTGATACGAACGGAGAGAAAATAGTGCCAAGCTATTATGAGATCTGACGGTTTTGTGGTGCAAATGTGTCACTCTTTTGAACACATACTGCTTTGAGAAGAAAAACTCTTTATTTTCGTGACCTGAGACAACTTGCCGGAACTACTTTCATCAGCACCAAAACCGGGCAAGAACTCGGCTCACATGACGCTGTCGGGGGTAAGTCAGTGTTTATGCACCACACTGTGACGGGGATTAGATACAGATTCATGTCAAAAACCCAAACTATCCCTTTAATGGGCACTAACATATGTAACAAACTCATGAGAATCCATGTTGACATAATTGTGCAGCAAGGTTGAATTTCAATAGATCTTTTTCACAACAGCCGGAAGTCTCACTCCTCAAGATTGTGCAACTTACAAAAGTTAATGCTTTACAACAGCAAAAGGTCTGTGGAAATGTCTGGCCTATTCTCCACCAGCTTCATACATCTGCTCCATCTCCAAATCTTCAAGCAACAAGGTCCACAAAGAATAAACATTCTTCATGAAGAATTATCCACAATTATCAAAGTAAGAAAGACAAAGGAAGCACAGTTTGAATGCTAGAGATGCTCACTATGCTAATGTTGACATTATGAATCAAATTTTTATTTTAATTTTAGAATCAGTCTGAGTGAACAAGTTACTTCTGTTTTAATCATGACAATATTGTTAATTTTGCTGGGTAGTTCACTCCTTCACCTTTCAGTCTTCTTCTGTCTTACCTTGATAGTTGTGGATAAATTCTTCAAATTTTCTTCAATATTTCTCCTTTGTGGACTTGGTTTTGTTGGTTGAATATTTGTTGGTGGGGCAGATTTATGAAGCTGGTGGAAAAGATGCCACACATTTCCACACATATTTTGCCACAGAAAACCATCAACCTGAAGGTGTGTAACCCTACAGTGCGGCACGTCCGGTCGTGGTGAAAAGGTCCATCACAGGGCAGCACTGAGTCTAATGTCCAAACAAACCAAAACAAACATGCCACTGTCAGTTCAACCTATTTTATAAAATACAGACATTTGTGAAAAATGTGCCGAGGGAAGCAGTTTGTGCGTTTGTGGACAGTCCAGATGTCCATCTGTTCTCTCAACCGGATGTAACAAAAGTTGGATTTTTCCTGTTTCTTCCACTGTCATCACACTTTAATCAGTCAGATTCAATAATGTGCACGGCTCAGTGCAGAGACACTGAGTCCGTCTGGTCTGAGCCAGGTCACATGCTCGTCTCCATGGAGATCTTATTGCTTTGTCTATAATGTTCAACACTCTGACATCTACATTTATTCTATTACAGATCTGATCCGTAACTTCCCTTCATCTGCTTTTCTCCATGGAGATAAATCTGTTTCATGCCAATGGCAAAGAATGTTATTTAACAATGTCATAAATTTGACCCAAACCAACTGCCGATTCAAGACCTATGACCAGAAGAAAATAAACCTAAAAAAAACTGATGTGAGGGTCTCTGCCTAAACCCAAGCCTCATGGCTCAGTCTAGCACTGCAGCCTCTGCAGCTCAGGGAGGGACTCTGGAGGTTCTGAGCTTCTCATGAGGAGGTTAAATACAGTGTGGTCTTCACATGACGCTCATCATGTCCCACACACCTCGGTACATTAGACATTAAAGGCCTGTCAGATCTCATCTTTCAAAGCACATAAACAGGAATTTATTTTGAGCATAAGACTTTATTTAAAGACACAATGTTTTATTTACTATTATTGTTATTAAAAAGTTGATGTTTATGTCATGACGCTCATCATGTCCCACACACCTCGGTACATTAGACATTAAAGGCCTGTCAGATCTCATCTTTCAAAGCACATAAACAGGAATTTCTTTTGAGCATAAGACTTGCATTTATTTAAAGCCACAATGTTTTATTTATTTTACTATTATTATTATCAAAAAGTTGATGTTTATGTTTTTATTGCACTGTAAATTTCTCTGATCTGGCCAAGATTTAAAAACATATATATTATTGTGTTACGTTATTCATCTTGTTTTCAGGTTTATTCTGTTCTAGTTCTGAGACTGATTCTAGTCTAGAGGGAGTTTATTTTAAGATCATTTCTCGAGTGCTTTTGCGGCATAGACAGATAATTACTACTAACTAATACGATTAAGTCATTTTCTGATAGAGTTAAGCTTTTATATCTTCAATTTTGACCAAGCTTTTTTTGCAGTGTGCACTGAAAAAAATAAAATCATACATTGTTAATGTGAGTGGGCTTCCATCTCCACCTCCTCCTGCTTTCTCCATGGAAACGTTCCTTGGACTCGTTCACACAGTTTGAACTTTCTTTTTTAAAGGAGTGATTCAGGTGACATACAACCTGCAGAAAGTCACACACTTCACCTTCCTGAATTCAAACCTTCAGTCTATAATGAGTCTTTTCCCATTGTCCCTGTGACTTGAGGAGTTCTCATGAAGCTAATCCCTCACATGAGTTCATGAGAACAGTTCATATGTGAGTGTCTGACATAGATCGACTCAAACATGAGGCACGTCTTCAGTTGGTGCTGCTGCTGATCCTCTGTCACTCAAAGCACTCACATGAGAGAAGCACATTTTTACACTACATTTGCTCCCCTCCTCTGTCCTTCCCTCCTCTGCAGCTCAGAGCGCCTCTGCCCCCTACTGCACACTAAAAGTACTGCTACTACTCAACTGTTCACCCACTCCTCCCTATTTGTACGTATGTAATATGGACACAGGTATTAGACTGGACAACCCAGATGCCCTGGTGCAAACGCTACAGTGAGAAAATCATTTGTCTGAACGCTGTGGGCGACACTCTCTCAGTCCACTTCTTTATACAGTCTGTGTTCAGATCAGAGACTTTCAAACTGGCAACCCAAATCAGAGACTCATTTGAGGCTCATTCTGCTTTGTAATTGAATAATCGTCTTGGGAACTCAAACACCAAATTATGACTCAAATAAATGGGCCAGTCTAATGTTTTTGTAATGAAGAATTAAACTACAAATGTTACAAATGTTCTGAATAAAAGCTGTTGTTAGATGTTGTTAAATGTTAGATTTGAACATGTTCACCTTGTATCTGGAGACACAGATATAAGTTCTGTTTATGAACATTTTCAAATCCAAATCTTACATACAGTCCATTTAATCATTCATGTATTTTTAACTGACTTTATTTGAAATTGCAACATTTTGTTGCATTTAGTGTGTTCATTTAGTGTGGAAAATAGCAGTTAAATCTGATGCAAATCATCTGATGTGATTCATTACATTATCTGAATATGACCAAGTCTTCAAAACTAAACTGCTGGATTAAACTGGATTTAGTCATAAGATCTGGCAACTTTAAAGAAGTCTGTCTTTGAGGCCCCGTTTACACGTGCACAGGAGACATTTCACTTTGTTTGTTACCATCATTTACACACAAACAGAGAATTGAAAACGAATCCTTCTAAAAACGCTAAAGTGGAGATTTTGGAAAACGACGGTTTTGCGTTTGCGTGTAAAGTGAGATAAACGGAGTTTCAGTTCAGCTGATGAGCCCAAAAAGTGACCAGTGTTTCCCTTTTGCTCTGATGATCATGTGATTCTGCAGCATCAGAACAGCAGTTGCACCAGAAACACTTTTCATGTGTTTGCATTTGCACAGCTGATGTGTTATATCGATACCAGAGATGAATGAGGCTCGGAGCTCAGCAGTTTTGTCACTTCTCCCTCCTACTAGAAAACCCAGTCGCCGTCACCACCAACGTCCCTGGTTTTGGGTCTGACCTGGCGGACTGCAGTCTGGTGGGATCATTTTGAAAATGAAGTGGTTTCTCCGGAGAAGTGACGTGAACATTTGCCGTCCACAGGCCTGGAGTAGTTATGATAGTGCTCAGTGGCGTATTTATGCGGGTTGATGTAAACTAAAGCTTTTTTGAAAACGATGCTGCGGAGAGAGGGAAATACTCGTTTCTCAGAATATCCGGCTACATGTAAACAGGGCCTGAAACCAAGATCCAAACTGTAAACATAAAGAACGTGTCACTGTACATTTTTACCTTAAAGAAACTCCTTAAATGTCTTTTACTTAACACAATTTTGACAAAACAAGGATTTTTGAAATTTAATTCCAAATCTGATTTATTCAAATCTTCAAAAAATTTGTTGAAATAAAAATGTTTATGCAGCTCTTCAGTCAGACTGAAGAGATACTAAATAAGATATTCATAATGCCCTATGCATGTTTTTACTATTGAATATGGGAACAAAAAGAACTTTTATTTTTTATCTTTTTATGTTTCTGTTCTGAATGTCACACAAATTCTCAATTTACATTTTTACACATAAAATGCCCTAGTTTTGTGAAAACATTGGATGATGATGAACTCGTAATGCATTTTTTCCACTTCATTTACATGGAAAAAAACCCCAAACAAAACCTTGTGAGTTTAAAATGATTATCTCTAAATTTAATTTTTTTCCTATTCCCCTGCAGCGTCTCACCTTAACTGCTGAACAAATGTGTTTTTTATTCATGTAAAGGTTTAGTTACAGTGAAGGTTCAGTGAGCACAAGTGAGCAGATAATACAAGAAATTGGTAATACAACACTGCCCCCTCCTGGATTTTTGAGTGTAGTACAAAGGCAGACAAAGTAACGTTCAATAAAAGTACATTTGTTCACTTTTTATAAGTCAGAAAATAATTTAAACACCAGAAAATAATTTGGATGAAATTTGTGTGCATAACTCCTCAAAATATTCTTAAAGGTTCTATATTACACTATTTTTTTTTCATTTATGTTCTTGTTTCCTCATTGCAAACAGACCTGAAGTAGAGTTTTGTTTCATTCCTACACGTTTAACTCATAAACCCTGCACATTTAGGCTGTCCCACCTTGTGATGTCATACAGGAAGTGCTCTACTGTGTTTTTAAACTCCGTACGCCTTGACTAGAATCAAGATGAAATAAAACAACATCTTCTTACCTCTTCTCTCTCTTTTTTTCTCTCTCTCTTTCACTCTCTCTGTAGTCTTGGCTTCACTCCTCCGTCCTCTCCTTTTCAGTTTTCTTTCACCGAGTCCATTTCAAATCAATAACTTTAAACTCCCCGTAGACTTCACCCTGACAGCCTCTCCCTCCATTTTTTCTTTCCATTCTCTTCTTTCTCCACCCTCCTCTCTCTACATCTCTCTCCTCCTGCCCCATTTTCTTATTCATTCGTTCCACCCCTTCCTCATCTTTTTTTCTAACTTTCTTCTCTCTTCCTCCCCGTTTACTTTTTTCACTCTTTTCTTTTTCCACATTCTCCATATTGACAGCAATCATTTCTGTCTCATTTCTCTCTCTCTTTCTCCACACGAACAGCCGTCCATCTTTCTCTCTCTCTTCACACTCCATACAAACCCTGAGTCTCTTTTCTCTCTCTTCTAATCCTCCACACTGACAGTTGTCTCTCTCCTCCTCTTATCTCTTTCTCCATTCATACTTGACACTGACAGTTGTCCCTCTCTCTCTCTCTTTTCGTCTCTTTTCTCTCTCTATATACTCTCTTCTCTGTCAGCTCTCTTTTGCTCTCTACCTTCTCTCTCTCTTCTCTCTCTCCACACTCTACACTGACAGCTATCTCTCTCCCTCTCTTCCTTTCTACTGTCCCTCTCTCTCTCCTTTCATCTCTCTTCTCTCTCCATACTCTCCTCTCTGACAACTCTCCCTCTCTCTTCCCTTTCTCTTCCCTCTCTCTACACTCTCCTCTCTGCCAGCTGACCTGTCTCTTCCCTCTCTCTTCCCACTCTATTCCCTCTCTACACTCTCCTCTCTGACAACTCTCCCACTCTCTTCCCTCTCTCTTGTCTCGCTCTACACTTTCCTCTCTGTCAGCTCTCCCTCTTTCTTCCCTCTCTCTACACTCTCCTCTCTGACAGCTGTCCCTCTCTCTTCCCTCTCTCCTCTCTTTCGCTTCTTTCTACACTTTCCTCTCTGACAGCTCTCCCTCTCTGTTCCCTCTCTGTTCTCTCTCTCTACACTCTCCTCTCTGATAGCTCTTCTCTCTCTTCCCTCTCTCCTCCCTTTCTCTTCTCTCTACACTCTCCTCTCTGACAACTCTCCCTCTCTCTTCTCTCTCTCCTCCCTTTCTCTTCCCTCTCTCTACACTTTCCTCTCTTGACAGCTCTAACTCTCTCTTCTCTTCTCTCTACACTCTCCTCTCTGACAACTCTCCCTCTCTCTTCTCTCTCTCCTCCCTTTCTCTTCCCTCTCTCTACACTTTCCTCTCTTGACAGCTCTAACTCTCTCTTCTCTCTCTCTACACTCTCCTCTCTGACATCTCTCCCTCTCTCTTCTCTCTCTCTACACTCTCCTCTCTGACATCTCTTCTCTCTCTTCCCTCTGTTCTCCCTTTCTCTTTTCTCTACACTCTCCTCTCTGATAACTCTCCCTTTCTCTTCCCTCTCTCTACACTCTCCTCTCTGAAAGCTCTCCCTCTCTTTTCTCTCTCTCCCTCTCTCTTTCCTCTCTCTTCTCTCTCTATTCTCTCCCTCTGTACACTCTCCTCTCTTGACAGTTCTCCCTCTCTCTTCTGTCTCCTCTCTTGACAGCTGACCTCTCTCTTCCCTCTCTCTTCCATCCCTCTTCCCTCTCTCTACACTCTCCTCT
>KN520072.1:0-18522 GCA_000787155.1 Scartelaos histophorus | reverse complement strand
AGACATGAATCATACAAATCTGTACCATGGATAATTGTGTATGATGTTATTACTAATTCTCCCCTAACCTTGAGAGCGAGAACATCCATTCACTGTAACTAGGGACTTCCTACATAAAAGTGAGGAGACGGCACTGGGCCCTTCAGAGCGGGTAAAACTGAATCATCTCTTGTCTTTCTTCTTGCATTTTACAATGTTTAGGTGGGCTTAAACCTAACACTTAGTTAATTAAAAACTAAGACTATGAATTGAGTTGAAATGACTTAGGTCACTATTGCTCATTTAGTTTGTCTCCCTTGTATACCAAGACTATGTCAAATGGCTCTTTGTTAATGAAATGTCCTGAAAACATCATTCTTTTAGTCTCCCCCATGGAAAACTGTTCAAGGTTATGAAGCACTCGCAGATGGTACATTTCCAGCCTCTTTGTTCAAGACAAATCTTTAAAGGTCCTATTTATTTTCTTTCAAAGCTTAAAATTGCCATTTTTATAATGGAAGTGAATGCATGAAAAACAACCAACAGAGGGTGCAAAGAGCCCTCGTGGTTTTAAATGAAGCACAAAATAAGAGCCGTTATTCAAGTCGTTTGACCTGAACTGTAAAGACTTTAAAACACAGACCACTCCCTCGATTACCGATGGGCGGCAACATTCAGTCAGATGAAGCGTTTTAAGAACAGGAAGTGCTTTTTCAATATTTCTACATTGTTAATATGTATATCCGGAGGTCTGGCGAAACATAAACCTTACCTAGGAGTGCGTGATTTGTGACTAACCGACAGTACAAACGGTGAATGGCATTATTATTCATATCATTTGTGATATTTTGACCCATCCTTCACAGCCACCCATCCTTTATCTCAGTGGAAGTAGCTGGAGAATAGGCGATCAACAGGGCCAACATGCAAACACACTCATGCCGACACATTCCTTTTTATTATCCCTTGGCCATTGTTCGTTATTTGGTTTAGGGTAATGAATTATTATTATTATTACAGTTACCTTGAAGGCTGACTCCACTCCAAGTCGTTTATCTGAAACAATACACAAATGTATATGTCATTCCATTTTCTACTCTGGTTGCAATTACATTGTTTGTTGGGTTGTTATTATTACTAAACATCCAGTAGATTAATTCTATTTTTAAAGCATACCTTTTTCCAAAAAAAGACGTCGATGCCATGTTTCACTTTCAATTTCTCAAAACAAGAAAGCCCATAGAGGACTGAGGCAAATGAAAATCCATGTCTTCTGCAAAAATAATAGTCACATTTTCTTCTTATTGCATAACGAATAATATGTAATAATACGTTATAATAAGTTATTCTATTTTACTAATACTAACTTTTACAAACACCAAATTGTTTTATATGTACACTGCACAGCTTAATAAGTTATTAAGTGCGTGTGTTATTATTTATTTGGTTATTTTTCATAGATTGATTTACTCACCCGTTTCTGAACTCGTCGTTGTAAATCTCGTGGAGTAAATGTCTTTCTCTGATGTCATTGCGCCTCGTTTCTTTTAGATAGACATAAAACTCAAGTCCGAAGTCACGACAGTCTCTGAGAGACTTTTTACCCATGACTGAGCACAGTGTGGCTCCGATATCTATAAATTATGACTTTTCCTTGAAGTGCACTTAAGATGGTCCGACAGTGGATGAGGCCAAGAGGCGCGATGCTCGGAAAGTACCAGTGTTTTTTCCGGAGGCAGAGCCATGGGCAGAGCGCGCAAAATGTGTCTGAACACGACGATATCATTACCGCCCACGTAGTTTATCGCGCGATTTAACTGACAGCGGCCTTTAGCTGTTCAATATGGATGCAAAATTATTCCATTATTAAAAATAAAATTAAAAACCTATTCCTTCTTTGTTGATGTGCATTAGTGATAGGAAATGTATAATAAACAGTGTATCAATGCTGCTTTCAATGTAGCGTCTTTACGATATAAGTGCGTTAAATCTGTGTTAAAGTATTTGAAAAACACAGTAACCTGGTTGGACCGTGTATCAGAATACGTCACTTAATACGTTTTATGTAACTAAATACTAATTCAAAGTATTCTTCCCATCACTGCCTACATGTGCGGATTAATCCACATATTTCTACAAAATGGATCACTAAAAGTTTCCAGAAAGCAAATTTTATTAAAGAGTAGAGAAGATGAGATCACATGCTGGCCATTGTGTGCAGTAGCATTCACTTTAGAAGAAATTCCTACAATCATAGAGAAAAGGAATTTAATAATGATAGGGCGTCATTTGTTAAACTATAGGTTTGCAAATGTAGGCAAGAATACATTATACAATATGCATTTATTTTAAATGCAGCAATATCAGATTGGACCATAGTGGTGATACTTATTGCTTCAATTGCTTCAACAATCAACAGGCCTATAATAAAAAAATAAGTGGAGGTAGAGCCATAGATTGGGTAGAGCAGTGAAGTTGTACACACATCCTCTTCTCTCACATTTCACAGGTCATGTCTCCATTCTGGGTTCACCTGTTGTTGAACAACACTCTCTGCAGTTGTAACTGTCAAAAAGCAATAACATATTTTTATCATAAACATACAAGTTTAGTTCATATATGTTTGTAGAGTTGCCATGGCAATGGAAAAAGCCAAATAACTGGCAGGTTAATCTAGCATCACATGACTTAGATCAAAGGCAGATGATCAAAATGAATGAATACCTTCTTCTGTCATGTCGAGGTACAAAGATGCAAATCTTTCCACAATATCATCATCATCCTCAGTCTGGACATAACCTTTGTAGCCTCCTTGGTCTTGGCAATACTGGAGAAAACTGAAATTACAGTAGATAAAATTGGGTGATACTGATGTTGTGGAATTTCAATAATAGAATAATTAAAAAGTTTTCATGAATCAAGGAGTCAGATTTATTAAAGCAATTGTGCACACAATTAGAGAACTGCCTGTCCCTGATAGAGTCATCTGTCCTTAAGCTGTAACATGACAACGCATACAGAGCTTTTATACCTCCCAAAGATGCATAAGGCACAGGAATGATGTAAACACAAGGCTGCGTCAGCAATCAGTAGAATAATGATAGACCCACATAGGCCCAGTAAAAGATCACTCACGTAAAGATTTCTAACACTAACAAAAATTCATATATCAATGACAATACTTTTGCAGCCGATATGAAATGTGTTTAAACATGCACGTGAAAGTCTTGGTTAAGGTTTAAATATTGCACAAAATATATAGGTTTTGAAAGATTATATTTTAGGTATTTTAATTTTGTATATCTCCAATACTATTTTTTAATCACCCAGAATCACATGTCCCCGATCATGGAGAGACGTACCGTGCCCAAGTAGAGTCTGATCTCAGCACTACAGGGTTTCCCACGATGATGAGCAGGGCTTTGGCACGAGTTACAGCCACATTAAATCTCTGGTAAAGACATGGTAAAGCATGTAAGGGCATGCTTTAACAAAATACTTTTATTACACTAAAACTGAAATATCTACTTTTTCATTCTTGACAAATCCCAGTTTGAACTTCTTGTCAAACTCGGCGTACTGAGGGCTGCTGCGGACAGTGGACACCAGAATCACTCTCCTCTCCTGACCCTGAAACTCCTCGACTGAACCCACCTGACAGGCACACAGCAAAATGACACACTCAGGTCAGTTTATTATAAGCATTATACGCTTTAATACTCACCTTTAGGCCATCCAAGTTCTTAAATTTAAAATTCTTCTCAACTATATGAAGTGCCTTACGAATTTTCTGCACCTGTGATGGAAACACTTTTTTTTGATAATGCTTTAAAAAATGATTTTATGAATTCATGAGAGTTGTTCTCACCTGCTTCCTATAGGGGGCGATGATGCCTATGTCTCGAGCGGAGATGGTAGCGATACCTTTCTTTCCCTGTGTTTGTAGAAGTTTCATCACATAATCCATGAGCACATCCACCTCTGCAGCGTTAAAGAAAGACGGGCTGCTGGACTCACGGTCATCCAAACCAGTCACTCCATGGAAGATTATTGGAAAACCCTAAAATCAACAATCAACAAAGACATTAGGAGGTCACAGTTAACCAGGGATTATCTTTATCTTTGTTGACAATAATGTATTGTACACTTTGATTAAATTTAATATGATAAAAAGAGATAGATAATACTAGTATGAAAATGTAATACCATTGTAATATGAACTGAAAATGGTGGAATTTGAAGTGAGATTGACAAAAGTTTGAATAACAGGGGTTTTACAAACACTTCAGTAGAGTCAGTGGGTCAGGCTGGCTTGGGTATGGTTACCTTTTTTGGAAGGTATTCCCAGGAGCAATATGAGTCGCGTTGCTCATCAGCACACGCCTGCAGTTCTCTGTCATAGAAGAGTTCATTGGGAATTTCTAAAATGGCCGGATGGGACCTGAAACAACAGATGATTTAGTTTGCAATAAATTAATTAGTTTATTTTAATATTTTCTGCTATTGTGACCTGTAGTTGCGGAGAAGTTTAGTCACAAAGCGGTTGTCAAACATGTCGTTGTTTTTCTGATAAAGAGGGAAGTCTGTCATCAAACGCTCCAACAGGGACAGACCTGCAGTGAACACAGGACATTTATATCATGTCAAAGCAAAGCTGTAGATGAAACTCATGGTTACTGTCTCACCCATGCCAAATTTCAGAGCAAATGGAGATCTGATAATAGGCCCGAGTTGTTTAGGGTCTCCAGCCAAAACAACCTGACCAGTCTCTGGATGGAGTAGCCCTGTGTTTTCATCATAAAATTATATGTGGACTTAATTACTTGCATTAATAAAATGTACTATTTTCTAGCTTTACCTGCTAGTGACACTATACACTCAGTTTCAACAGCATGTCCTGCTTCATCCACAAACACATGACTGAAGTGATCCATGGGGATGTTTCCTGAGACCAGCCTGCACAATATTCATATTATTTAAAATTCTAAGTCCAAGTCAGTTGTGAAGGAATGTTATGTACCTTCCAGCAGTTAACAATGTTGTAACCACAATTTTATACTCCATAATCTTTTCTTTTGGAGGATATTCATAACATTCTCCAACCAGATTAGAGCAAGCCTTTGTAAGAAACACACACACACAAATTCAATGTAAATATTGAATACAACCAGACCAATATGACATTTTAAAGAAATCAAATGCAGATAACCAAACTCACCTTGAGCTCCTCTGGCACTAGCTCTGGGCTGCGGCTGCTGGCGTACATCCTGAAGATTGAAGACACGTCCACATGATCTTTTATCTTTTTGCAGAGAAGATCGGCAGCGCTGTTGGAAGGGGCACATGCCAGGATGTGACAGTTGGCCTTGCATTTCACTATTTGTTTGATGGCCTCCACCATTGTCACAGTTTTGCCTAGAAAAGTATTGCATTTACATTACAGTTTTGGAAGATAATGTTCAAACTAGATCAACCAATTCATAATATCAAAAAAGAAATACTGCACTAGTTCTGTGCTGTGACTGCTGTTCTGATATTGGGCTATACAAAAGTAAATTAAATCTTTCCTTTAATCATGAGCCTTTATCATGGAAAGTGAAATTATTCAACCTCACACCTTGACCTTGTGTAGCTGGGTCTTTGTAGGAAATAAATCTTACACTGTATCATTGTATCTGTCTTCCCAAATGCAGCTGTGACTACATCTTATGGAATCAAACCAGAGTGAAAACTTGGAGTTAATGCTTTGTGGATTCAAATGCAAAGTATTCTGGACCTTTGAGGCTAGTTCTCTGTGACACTGGATTCTGTAAACCACTTTAGAAATGCATGAGGCATGGGTGCACATTCATACCTGTCCCAGGTGGACCAAACACCAGGTAAGGGGCAGGTTTAGATGAACCAGCAACAATGTGCTGCACAGCTTGATACTGCTCTGGGTTTTTCTCCAGCTTCCTGTCAAAAAGTCTGAAGTGAAGTGAAGAAAGTAGGTTAGTCACATGTCTTTTGATTACGTTTGATTTTCATGCATCCCATTTTTATTAAATAGAACAATTTTTCATAGCTACCCACTTGAGATCAGGAAGAGTCTGCAGTGGAGCAGGTGAAGGGGGTGTCACAGGGAACAGCACTGGGGCCAGTCCACTTCTCACAGCTAAATCTGCTGCTCTGTGCTGGATTCTCAGAGTAAGGCGATTTATGATGAACTCAATGTGAAACTTCATGCCTTTTATAAAGATATCCAGTAGCCTATTAAATCATCACATTTTAATTATATTATAATGAAAGAGCAAGTTAAAACCTTACAAATAAATGCATATGCCTTACTCTGAGCTAAATCCCAATCTGACACAGTCCAATTGCACAGAGTGGACATAACCTCGATATTTCTTCTTAGTCTCTCCAACTGGATAGGCCAGCAGCTGGTCGCCTCTCAACACAGACGGACGATTCTCAGCAACCCCTGGAACCTAACAAACAAATAGTAAATAAATAACTTTAATTCTTTGTAAGGATAGAAGATCAGCGTCTGAAATAGGGACAACTAAGCTATAAAAGGAAAAGTAACAAACTTTTTCCATTTGGAATGCCATTAGCAGAACTTTAGAGTTAGCCACAGTAAAGCCTACACTGAGTACCTTGAGGAGCAGAAGTTTCTTTTCTTTCTCCATTGTTGCCGCCGGTTGGTCGTCATTGGGTATGTTGTATCTCCGGATATCCACCTCCATCTGAAGCTCTTCCAGAAAAAGCATCAGCTTAAACTTTTCTGCATAGTTCTCCCAGCTCAGAGGGGCTTCTAATATGCCTATACTCCTTAATACAAAAACACAAGTATTAAATACAGTGTTATTTAATGATGCATTGGTGTGTGGTTACCTTCTATCGCTGTAGGATGACTGCTCTTTGAGCGCTCTAATGAGAGCGTTCATGAAGTCTGGGATACGGTATGGTTTCAGTGGCACGTCATTTCTCAGCTTCATCACAGACATGCTGAGACATGAGAAGTGACAATGAGAATCATGACACCAGTAATAACTATTTTATTGGGTGAATGTTTACCCTTCAGGAGGCTGCCCATCCACAATAGTGAAGCCGGTTGCGGGCGCCCATGAGGGGAGTGGTTGAGGCTTGTAGACGGCCACAGGGGCCAACTCTTTGCCCAGTGTGGTCAGACAGTGAGCTTCAATAAAACGCACAATGTGAAAAGAACTGGAAGATTGCAGGTCGGATTTGAATTCAAAGGCGAGTGTTACAGGGTGGAATCCAATCGCACTGCCATTGAACTTAACCTTAATCTCATAGTGCTCTCCTGGAACAACAGAATGTCAGAGTGAATAAGCACTGGATGAAATACAATAATAAATACATAAATACAACACAGTAGACCAATACAGTAAGAATATTTCAAAATGAATATTATTACTTTATGAGAGATTGATTACGCCCTTCTAACAGACTAACTAAAATAACTAAATGGACAGTTTAGTTAACAACCACAACTCTTGGATACATACATGAGGATATTGCAGTTACCTGGATTGAGAGCCAGGGGTTGGTTCTTGGTAACTCTCTGCTCATCCTCCAGAGAGAAGAACTTGAGCCAGTGCAGAGCCGTATAGTAGATAAAATGCACTGTTTGGTGGCTGGTGTTTTCAATGTTCAGGTACAGAATATACTGCAAACAAATCATAGGCAGTTTTGCATGTTTTGTACATCATTACCTTGGGTTCAATCGGTGTTCATGAATTTGATACCTCGCTAAGGCTTTCCACATACACAGACATTTTTCCATCTGTGCACAGTTCCTCAGAAGTGATCTTAATGCCATGTTTGTCAGAGGTGAACTCAGCCCTGCATGCACCACACCATCCCATTTGAATTTAGTAAAAATATATTAGTTTAGGTTAAAAAAAAAATAATAATAAAAATAAAAAAGTGGTATTTTTGTATTTTAGAAGATGATATTAATGATGACTTTGCAGCTTTCTTATTTGTATTGATTAATTTGTTAATGATTAATTGGATGAATGTATTTTAGGAGGTATTGCTATTGATGAATTGCTGATTGATACAGTTTAAGAGATGCTACTCTGAAAATAGTGTTATTTGATGTGCTTATGGGCATCAAGCACGTAACGCTTCAACACTAAACCTTTTACACTGCTTATGCATTCATTATTGATTGGATGAATGTTTTAAATCATAAAACAAGCGCTGACCACAAGAGAGATTATGCTGCTCGCACTGTTCGTCTGCACCGTGCGCCTTTTCCTTCATTAGTTGTAAAGTTGCTGTCTGATACCGTAAAGTGTTTTATATTTATTCTCCACGGCTGTAAACTTTCCGTAGTCATAGAGTAATTCCCCGAGCTCCCGGATGCGACGCACGGTGTTTACGCACGGTGTTTCATTGTCCCACTACAGCAATTAGGCTTTTCTATGATGATCTCCAGCACCAGAGAACTCCAGCAGTGTAAATGTGATACAGTAATGTTGGCCTTCAATGAAAATACGTGAAAAAAACGTGACATCCTTTATACAAAAAGGTTTATTTAAATCTAATAGCTCAACATGTAAATGCGCCGTTACGATTTTTTTATAAATTGGGGCAATTATTCTACTAAATGAATATTATTATAATAATGACGCAAAACTATGTATACTTGTATGTATAGAGAGAGATGAGAGCGATGCGACTGGTGATACTTTATAACAGTGAAAAATACTGTGTAACAAGTGTCACCTGTGTATCCTGAGTTTTTTCAGTAGGTCACAGGCCAGATTCCTGCGGGCTCGAACCCCGGACTCGGCCTGGTCTGGACAAGAGTTTTCCAGCACAGAAGGGGGGCTGACCGCTGCTGCAGTCCCCTCTCTTTGGTCCAGGGGACACTGTCTTCTGCCTGAACTCCATTGGTCCACATATAAAGCCTGTACCTGCAATTGAGACCGTTGAACTTTCCTGAACCACGTAGGCAAATCTCGTCATCAGTATTTTGTAATTGATTCTGTAATTAATACAGGCAAAGCATAGCCTGATTCTATAAAGTCTGGTAGCATGTGTAAATTCAAAGTAATATTACATAGACTTACTTCTGGATGAAAACGAATACATCCTTTTTTTGACCTTAACAACAGATTCGATCGCCTTAAGGCAAACAGCACCGAACCAAAGTTCGGATCCTTTTCTCCTGAAGTCCTAAGATTAATTTTCTTCAGTTAGTTAATTGTGCAGTTTTGTCCAACTCCGAATTTAAACTTACCTTTTTCTAAACTCGGTGTTATAAATCTCTTTGAGTTTTTCTTGATCCGTAAGTGAAGTTCGATTTGTCTCCTTTAAATATTCATAGAAGTCAAGTCCAACATCACGCATCTCTTTTACTGATTTCCTAACCATAGTGCCAGACTAAATGGTCGCCTCCAGACTAAATGTTTGCCTTTGCAGCATTCAGTCCAGTGGTGCTGAATGATATGCCTATGGTCTAACTAGGAAATGCAAAGTGTTTTCGTTTTCCTTTCGGGAGGAGTTTCTTCACTGTTACAGTTCATGGTTCTGACAGACTGCGCCTCTGTCGCGTCTCTCGCTTTTGGAGAATCGAAACTTAATTGTCTAAACAACATGACTCAGACAAGAGCAAATCAGCGAGTCACCAGCAAACACACCCATTAGATTCACTTCTGTAGAAACATTTACTCAGAGCAGAGACGCAGCTGCAGCTGTAATACGTCCCAAGGACAGTTTACGTTTAATGCGTTTATCATCTGTCGCCACATGGGGGCAGCAATGCATCATTTAACCACTTCCCTTTTATTAACCTATTCCATTAGGCTAGTTTTTTACACGTTAATAAATAATACGTTGTTCTGTAGGCAAATCCATTCCTGTAACAAGAATAATATCTGCTAAAAGGTTTGTAAAATATTGCATATTATGTTGCTATATTTGTTATACACATAACATAGAGTTCTGTCCATGTTCAAACTTTAACTGAAACAAATTTCTTACAACATGATGCATATGCCTGTTTTGTCTGTCTAGTGCCGAAACGTTGCATGTCCGAATAAATTGTCACATTTTGCAAGTAAAACGGTGGGAGAGATTTTTCTCTATGTTCTTGGGTTGCTCCTTCTCCTCCTCCGTTTTAAGGAACTGATGTGCGAAGTTCTCATCCTTTTATAACATGCGGCAAAAATATCTACGTATAACAAGAAAACTAAATGAAAAGATATTATCAAGTAGCAACATGATACATTTGCACCACGTTTTATCAATAAAACTACATGTTCAATTAAGATTAATCCAAATATGGGAGTCCTTGACTTGTTATTGTTAAATAATATTTGTTTAGATAAGTGCAGATCATATATTTATATTTACATGTATATGCCAGTGATAAATGAGCTCACCATTAACTGGTCTAAACTATTATGAACTGTGTCAATGTGTCCACCTGCGTCTCAAGGAATCTGCCATTAAGTCTGGTCCAATTTGTTCTTATCTTGAGTGTAAAGAGTCTGTTAAAATCCATTTTATGAGCTCTCTGGGGGGCTGTTACATAGTGGTGCAGCCTGAGTAGTGCCCACTGAGGGGAGCAGATAGTTATCAGGGGCCACAAGGGCAATACTGCAGCATTTTTTGGCAACTGCAAATGCTGTAATGGGGTCTTCCTGTTGGTCTGATGCACTAAGGTATTAACAACATGTGGGTATGTTTCTCCTTATGAGTTCAGTTCACAGTGGCCTTTTAATATTATTTTAATTTGTAGCGATAGCCCTTGACATAATCCACAGCGATAGCTTTGTGTATTGTTTGCACATGCAATTACACACCACCTTTGGCGACATACAGGGTTATATTGATAATGTATTCAGGTAGAGCATATTAATGGACAGTAAAATAGTTAAACATTTTGGTTCACAATCTGAAGTCCCTGGTTTGTGCTTTGCAGTTATCAGTCCATTTCCGTGCTTGTTTAGGCGTAACTAAATAACTCACTTATCAGAACTGACACAAATCTTATATCACCCCCAAAATGCACTGTGGGTAAATTTAAAGTTTGCTTGACATATCCATAAAGGTTTTACAGCTGTGTTTAGGAGGAACCATTTCTTGAGTTTTAGCATCCGTACATGAGCAGTGCATCACCTGCTCCATGTTAACTGTGTCCAGGTTGGAGGACTCCTCAAATGTGTGTTGGCCAGTCCAAATCAAAATCATTGAAAAGGCTGGAAGAGTGGAGAGCTTTTTGGCGCTGCTGGCTGGGGAAGAAAAAGTGTTGTCAGGATACAGAGAGCAGCTGATTTATATAGCACTGAGGTCTGGATCAGAGGCAGAGAGGGAGAGAACCTAATTCGGACCAGTCCTGGGCCGAGTTGTGAGTGAGAAGTTGGTGGTCTGTGCCAGTGCCCTGTGTGGATGTGTGTGGTGGGGGGATAGCAATATGTCATGTGCCCCCAAAATTTGTCTTAAAAGCTTAAAACATTATTAATCAAGCTTGTAATGCAACTAAGGCTAAACCAGCAAGGCTTTATGCTAACTATAGTGTATTGAAGTGTATTAGTTGGATGGCTAGCAGCATCATGCTACAACCTCACAGCCATTACCTCCAGGCTCCTGGTCCACTTGCAGTTTGTTTAGAAGAGCCTACAGGTCTGGCCCTCCATCTCATCCTGCAGCACCTGGACTCCCCAAGTATCAGTGCTCCACCGTCTTCCCTTCTGTGTTCCCGAACCAGCTCTTTTATCTCAACGTGCCCAACTCTGTTTGCAGGTGGATCAGTGGAGGAAGTAGGCTGCAGCTGAGGAAGAATGACTGAGACTTAGTCTCCACAGGGCTCTGTGCTTTCTCTTCTGCTCTTCTCTCTAAAACCAACTGCAATACCTACAGGAGTGAGGTGAACCAACTGATGTCCTGGTGCAGATGCATCCTGGAGCTCAACACCTAGAAGACAGTGGAGATGGTCATGGACTTCCACCTGCTTTGCACCATCATCCAGGACCTTATGGGAGTCGACCATTACCTCCCACATCAAGAAGGCCCTCCAGAGGGTTACTTTGTGAGGCATCTTAGGTGCAGGTAAAATCAGCTGACCATTCTCATCGACTGGTTAGAAGATAAGGTCCATTTGGATGAGAACATCTTGCCACAATAATAGTTTTTTCCCCTCTGTTGTTGGAGTCATGGACACATCATAACACCTTTAATAATATTCTGAATTATTTGCATTGTCCATATTGTATACTTTGTATTTTTGATTCAGTCACTGATCTGTTATATTTATTTCTTGATAATTTTACAATTATTTTTCACAAAATAACGCTAACACATAAGTTTATACATTTCACTGACAATGGCAGTAAAGCTTGTTCTGACACATGCTGTGACCCTTATACAGAAGATGACCCTATGGAGCTCCTGGACACAGCAGCAGAGGCAGCAGCCCACCCAGAGAAGCCAACATGCGGAGGGCAGATGTAGGCACCCACCACACAAAGGTTGGTCTAAATAAGTCCCATCTGATAGCCCTGTACTGTGCCTGGACACGCCCCTCTCTCATCTTTGTGAGTCTCTTTTTACTAATCCGCTCAAACTGCTTGACCCTTAACCCTTTGCTCCATACTTTTTCACATCTCTTGCCTTTTTCTTTTGTTCTGTTGTATGTGTGGCAGATCTCAAGGGAGCAGATAAAGTATAAATCCATTGCACTTCTGACATCTCACAGTCTCTGGTTCGCATTTGGTCCAATGCCCTGCAATCAGTCACCCTCCACGCTCCTCTCTTCTCTTTTCTTTACCGCATTTCAAAAGCCTGTGAAGTTCCCGTGCTGAAAACTATATTAATAATGTGTTCCCATATACGTAATGATAGAAATTGTAATTATGACCCATGCTGTCATTTTTCCATGTTAGATTCCGTTTTAAAAATAAGATATGGTAATATTTCAGCTGCCAGCTCACAGTTACTCTAGTGCAGCTTTTATTTGTGGACATATTAGAGAGATATCACCAAAGAGCTGTCAACATATGTTTCGTCTTTATATTGCTTGATATGATTGCGTTGCATATCAATCTCCAAATGCTAAGTAGCCCAACAGTGATATATTTATTTTTTCCAAATCCAATTCATTAATATGTGCTGAGTGTAAGTAAACTCAGAGGCATATGCACCAAATGTAATTTAAATGGGATCAAAGTGAAAGAACCTGAACTCTGTGGACTGAAGTTGGCAGCACGTCTGAGCCTCAAACCTGAGGCAGGCTAATAGTATCTGAGTGTGATATTACGCCACACCACCAGGGGGCTGTCCATCACACTCACTAAGAGCTCACATAGACAGGTAAGTGCAACGTGATCTGCCCTTAAAGCTTTTGCCAATTGGTTGTGACCATCATGGGTATAATCAATCCCAATTTAATTAAAACAGTTTACTTGTCACTACAATATGTAGAAAGTTGTAGCACTAGCATCAAACATCACGTTTATAGAATAGTATTTCCCTTCCGAAAGTCAGGACCGCCATGATCCCAGGCCTACTCCAACAGGAAATTGGAGACCTCTGTACAAGAGACATGTCTCTGAATGAACACATGTGAATGTGATGGACTACAGTAAGTACACATAAAAATGACTACAGTAGAAATTCTTACTTGACCTGTGCAGCATGGTACCATTAAAAGCTCTCAAAATTATGAGGATCTGGTGCAAATACTATTAAGTACACTCAGAAGTTCAAGTAATCACCATCAGTGACAAGGCATTAAGCTGTTCAGTAACTCCCAAAAGTCCTATAATTTAAGGCTGTCAATAGACAACTAAAGAGTAACAGCTCCACAGTACAGTAGTCCAGTAGTGTGAATGATGAGTTTTAGAGTTAGAAGATTGCTGAAATGAAATGATATTTTTATGTATTTATTTATTTATTGTCATCATAGTCCCTCTGATTACTCAGATCAGATTTTACATGCCATTTAAATCAGCTTATAGGTCCAGAAATAATCATCAGATTTTGGTGTGTATATGAATAATTCCAATGACCCAAAAAGCAGCTGGGTATGTTTAAGTGCAATACATATTATCAGTGGATTCAATCCATTCCCATATTTTACATGGAATATTAGGTATCTCATTGCTGGACATCTCAGTCAGACAGCAGCAAATCCTGAAGGTTTTACAGATTTCATTTTGTGTTTTGTTATTAGTTTTGTGCCAGGTGCTTCAGTCCTGTCTGAGCCCTCACTGTCTCATAAGTTCACTAAAGCTGGCATTACAGATCCATTGAGGAGCTGTGACCACCATGCTGGGGTCCTACCTCCCAGTGAGAGTGTGTGTGTCTAAACCACATTTGATTTTTATACGCTCATGGCTAACAGGAGCCAGATGTAGTGGCCTCTCTCCTTTTCTCTGCCTTTAATGAGATCTCCACAGCCATACAGCTGTGTACAGTAAAATAAAAATGAATCACTTAATGTAAATACTAAAAGAACTTACTGAATTATACATAATAACCAATATTTTGTTGTCACAAAATAACAAAAAACTGAATTCTGCAATAATAATTTAAATATAAATAGAAGTTGATAGAAGTTGATCTAGAAAACATGTACTGTGCCATTTATTGCCTGCATTAAGACCACTGCAGGAGTGTCTCTCTTTGTGTCGAAACACAATCTTGTCTCAACGTAGATGTAGATGGAGGAGCCATGAAGGGTGCTTCAGTTTGTTCAGATATGCTGTTTTAGAGAGTGAGATTTCAGCACATAAAGATAAATGAGAGACAATACATCAAGGTGTCAAAGCTCAGTGAAGGTTTTTGACATTTTGCCACCACACATTAGATTCATGCAGCAGAGGTTAGGTCCAAACTTTGTGCAAAGCATGAAAAAAGCAGATGAAAAATATGCATGCAGACTGTTACTTTTAAAATACAGTTAAAATATTTGACAGTGACTCAAACATCACAACCACAGAGGAATGACAACTCTTTAAGATGGAGTATACCAAAAATAATTGCCCCACTTTCTGGCATGTGAGTATAGGTGAAACCAGCACTTAAACAGAAATGAATTTTAACTTACCAGAAACCATAAAATATGTTGTTTTGGAATGGAACTGGAAAAAAGAAGAAAAAAAATCAGTTGAATAGCATCAGTGTAAATGGAAATCAAATGTGTGCGCAGTGGGCTGGTCAGAGATGGGCTGAGATCCCAGTTGGCCCAGACTTCAAACATGCTGGGCCGCTGCTCTGAGCACCTGTAGTGTGTTAGAGCTGCTCTCATCACTGTGGCCGTGTGCCTATTTCAGATCATACAGATCTGCAGTGGGACACAGGCGAACTGCATTTCAAACAGCTGAGAGAAAAACCTCCTAGAACAACATTATATTCACTTTTTAAACCTCGTTTTTGGACCATGGTACTTTATGTGGTATAATTTAAAATATTGTACATGTAAGGAAAATAAAGATTTATTTTTTATAGAATCATAGAAAAGTCATATGAGGCTAAAAACAACTGTTTATTCAATGGAGTGTTGAGAATACTGCCAAGTTATGAAGAAATCGGGTCCCAATTCTCCGACCTTAAACTCAAACAAATACAATCAGAAGGTGTCGCTATTCAAACTGAAATAGCGGCAAAGCCAATTCCTCGAGATCGTAACAAGATCTGCCTCATCAGCTATTAGCACATACCAGATTGATGACCAGGATTCGAGAAGTTCAGTCAAGCCAATTTATTCCCCTAACAAAATTTCTAATACAGCATGCTGGATTACGAGGTTCACTGGGAACCAATCTAAGTGGATTCCTCGCAGGGTAGTACCAAGTAACTACGGGTTCCTTTCACCCAGCCATTATAAAACATTTCATCATGAATATGCAAATATTATCAACGCCTCGTGGTCCGTCTCCTTCCTTCCAACTCAGTACTTTCCCACACCGTGTATCTTTTGTTCGTTTCATAGTTACTGGGAGTAACTTTTGGTGTCCTTGAGAAAACGTATCTGCAAGCAAACACAGGACTCCCCGGGTGCGGCGAGGGTTAGAAGTGTGTGTGTGTGTGTGTGTGTACTGTCTGCTTTTCACGAGACAGGATGTAAAGACAGAAAGATGTGTGCGAGCAGAAGACAGAATTAACTTCATGAGGCATAGTAAGAGATTTGGTAAAAACAACTTCATTATTACAACGTTGCAACAGCATTAAAGGCACAGTATAATAAAATCATAACTCTTCAGTTACACAAACACTCCAATCAAAAAGAAAGCAAAGGTTTATTAGATTAAAGAAACACCTTAGAGCTTAAAGTTAATCAGGGCCACACGTTCATATGGGGCCTGCAGCAAATCAAAGCACAAACTGAACTAAACCTGATGCCACATTTTACTTCACTTCAACATTATTCTGATTACAGCCTTCCCTGATCTGGACTATCTACAATGAGTCTCAAATGCATTAATATTTATAACTAATGATTCAGCGTCATTCTGTTGTTTTGTCTGATGTTTGCTGACTCACATTGCTTTGTGGTTCCCATGTGACCCACAAGAACATGAAGCTTGTCAGCAGTGAGCCTGCTCCAACCTGATCATGATCTATTTGTATTACCAAAGATTATTAGCAACTATTAATTGGTTTTCTGTCAGAAGCAGGCTGTATGGTCAGACGTTGTTCACCTTCACAATGGTAATATATGGTAGATGATTTGGTCCCAAAGTAGGTGGTGATAAGTAGACACCAGATTCTTTCCGTCTGATGGTCTCATGCCTCTCATTGGTCATACCTGTGTCCCACTGTCGTGTCTGAGATGTCCTGAACATCATAGTGTTTCCCTCACATCTCTGTTTACTGCTCTGTTTGTCATGTGTACACATGATGACCATCTGAAAAAGATGGTTAATGCATTGTCTTATCTCTGCAGGAAGTTTGCATTGTTGATATAGCCTAGTTGGAATGTTTCTGTTCTCTTTACGGCTGTTTCCTGTTCAATCTAATACAAGACTCACCACTAATCCTCATGTCTGGTACAATCCTGTTTGCTTGTGAAGTAATCTCCGAAGGACACCAACTGTGAAATATGTCATGTTCTACAATTTAACCTGAAACTTTCTGCTTATAACTTCTTTGTTTGGTGCATCTAATGAGATGGGATCAGGGAGCTTCCCTCCTGGTCCAAACCTTACATCAGGGGGCCCCTTCGGAGGTACAGGGAGTAATAACAGGACATGACACCTTCTCTGAGCATGAGCCAAACGTCCCAGGACCGCAGCCCTGCTCCTGAACAGTACATCTCTGTCAGCAGATCTAAATTTACAAGACAATAAATTAACAGGACTTCCAGACACATAGGCCCATCCATATACAGCATGACATAACTGTTCCTGAATAACATTTCAGTTGAAACTTACCTAAACAGGTTCATATGTACTCGCATTGGAAGTCAGTGCTGGTGAGCTACGCTTCAGCAGCCACAGCTGTGTAGGGCAGACTGATGGATGCAAGACTTCTCATCTATGCTTTGAGTCTCCCCAACCACTAATCATCCCCACACACACACATTCATGGGAAGGGTGGATGAAGTGTTTTGCCCAAGGACACAAAACCAGAATGCACTTGTTAGAATTGGGAGTGAATGGTGAACCCCCCACTGCATTTATGATTAATTACTAATAACCAAGGTGGCAATTGCAGTATTTCCCATATGAATTTATCAGGCTGGGGGTCCAAAGCAACCATCTAATTGGCTTAGAGTCTCACCCCCCACTTTGAGAACTATAATATATCTAAATCTGAATATTTATATTTCTGAAGACATAATCACTGCAATAACGTCAACTTGGGCTCATTCTGCACTTGAATCTCTTGGATTTGTCTGTTTAGCCTCTGATACATGCAGTATTTTTCCTTTCAGCATTCTGTTGCCAGTTCTGTCTCATAAGGACAAACTCTTCTTTCAAACGCCACTTGACTCTGTTGTTGTTGAAAGAAAGCTGGATTCTAGTTCAGTGTTCAGAAAGCTCTTTTGCATTTATTGGCATTTGGGGAGAAAATATAAACTATAGTACAGATTAGCGTCTTTCCCTCACCTTCTGAGCCAACTAAATCCATGAGCCAATGTAGTGTGGGGCAGTAATGTAAACTCAAATACAAATGTGTTATTAAGAAGCTTAGTGTTCACAGTTGATTTGGCATAAACAGAACAATTGTTTTATTTGATAAAATCATGGTTTGCACAGCTATAATTCCAGAAAGGATTTGCACTTTATTTCCAGTCACAGCATCAACTTAAAAGTATAGAAAATTAAGTGTTACCAAAAAAGATGCAGTTTTTGTCAGAGAGTTAGGAGCCATGCAAGGACAGAGGCATGTTTAGAGGTTTTGATGGGGGATGACAGCTCACAACCAAAACACAAGTCCAGAGAAGAAGAGAAGCACAGGCCCAGATGCATGATGGGAAAAGAGGATCCTGTCCACTGCCTCAGCTCTCTGTCTTACACATATGGTTCAGATTTAAGCCATGTACTGCTACAGTGGATCATTTGGCTCACATAGTCC
>KN520060.1:8835-29271 GCA_000787155.1 Scartelaos histophorus | reverse complement strand
ATTCCTGGAGACATTTCTTTTTTTCCTGCTTTCTTTTTATCTCCGACTTGGCCTACAGCTGGGAAGGGAGAGAGAGGAGAGGTCAAAGGTCATAGAGGATAGTAAAGGATGGACCGGGCCTCCACTCAGACTAATGTGTGAGGAAGTGGTGGACGTGAAGAGGTCTCGTCCTGGAGGTCTGCCCGGAGAGAATAGACACCTGTAAAAGTGAACTTAATGAGACTGGAGAGAGAGAGTGGGAGGGAAAGGGAGAGGAGAGAGGGAGTATGTAGAGAGAAAAACGAAATAAAGAAATAAAGAAAGAGATAGAGAGAGTGAGAGCAGGAGTTTCGTCAAAAGTGGTATGGATAGAGATAGAGAGAGTGAGAGCAGGAGTTTTGTTAAAGGTTCTATGGATTTTTTTTTTGTTTAAAATTGTCAGTGATAGCATTAGAGACATGTAGCAGCCTTGTAATTATGATGACCAAAACAAAAAGAATGAAAATCCATCAACTCTGGACGTGGTGGAGCCAGATAAACATCAGCCAATAGAAAATGAGGCTATCTCGTTTTCTATTGGCTGTTGGGTTGTCAATCAAACTCCCTATGCTTCAAGCGTAACTAACTCTCCGGCGCTCTGGGATTACATGGTTTACGTACGTCTCTTACACGCTCCACAGACGTAAGATGCTGTTTACTAAACCAATGCAGCGGTTCTTAGCGGCTTTTTCGAGCTGTAGCTTCCTCACAGTTGCAATGACAGAAAAGAAAGTCCGTTTTTGAGGTCGCTGAAAGGAGAAGAGAAGGGGGAAAGGAGTGAAGCCTAATGAAGGTGATTCGTTGATTCTAGGAGATTTATTCCAGCGATGGCGTCACTGAAGCAGACGAGGATCTAAAGACTTAACGAGTTGCAGCTAAATTACTTCTGGACTGGAAACTTCTGCTTAACATTGGAAAATCTACTTTATTTCCAAGAGCTTGACAGATGTTTTTCAGGACACAAACGTGATATTTTGTGTCTGAAAATGTTCAATGCAAAGAAAAAGTTTGTTTGCTGCTGCTTGTTGTATTGGTAGTTCGTTAGTTGTATTTGCAAGTCCTGTGCAGCGATGGGGAGCGAACTTATTTTCTAGGATAAACTACTTCATTAAACACGTAAATGTAAATCTAAAGTAATCACAAAGATTTTGCACAGCGTACATTACTCTCACACTCACGACTTCATTATAACTCTGAATGTCGTTGTGGTTATGATAATGGTAAAGGATAAGAGTGGAAGCCGACCCAACAGTGCAGCAGCTGTAAAGATTTTGGCGTAAAGAGGAGGCAGGAGTTGTGTTCACGCATGCACAGCAGTTGTAAAAACAGTCGCTGTTCTCCTCGTTCCTTGGAAAATCCTCTATACAACCTTTAAATGCGGGCTCAGAGGTCAAAAACATAAAGAGATGGAAAGAGTATGAAAGTGTGTCAGTAGTAGCATTACTTAAAATACTCAATATTTCAATAGAAAGTATCTCAGTCATAAGTATTTCAATAACTAATAATGCAATGGGATTCAGGCCCTTTACCTCATAAGTTAATACATGAAGAAGTAAAATCATATGTTACTTCCTCATTTGAAAACAGGAACCAGGTGAGTGTTAACCTGACTCAGCCCAGATTCTGAATTGAGTTCTGCAGATTATCAGTGTAGAATGGCTCACGGAAAACAAGAAACATCATGACTATTATCTGAATCTGTGTGGTCGAAAGCATCATAACAGTGAAACAAGCTGAAACTTTTGTAACATCAGGTTGAGAAAAAAAGCACTCGAGAGCTTGACCTTTGGCTGCTGCACAAACCTCAGTGCCAGGATGGATTCTCGTGAGTTTGTGAACTTGCAAATATCGTGGGAATCCATCTTCAACTTATGTAATAAATGACGATCAAGGTGAAAAAGTAGAAAATAAAACAAACAAAAAAGCAAAGCCCAGAACATTTCTATTTCCATACTATCGCCATGTTTGAGAGAGAGTGGGATGAAGTGTAACCTTATATATGTAATAACCTGCTAACCTAACCTGCTGTGCGAGCTTAGATATGTGTGCACGTGTGGTTTACATTGCCGAACTGTAAAACAGCATTACTGCGTGTTCAAAGTCTTTTCCACATTTAAAGAAACATCACAACATAATTAGCTGATGACCCATATGTGACCTCGTAAATCACAGTAATGACTTTTTAACTGGTTTGAGGCTTGACCTGTGGAGCAGTGACTGAAGTGGCGCAAATGTAAGTCAAGTCATCTGAAGTATGCTTTTGAAGAACTTGTAATTTACTGTAGACTTACGTATTTTTACATAACTTGGTATTAGATCATTACGAGGAAGTAATAGTAGTAGTAAGTAGTAGTAGCATTGACTGGATTTTTGTGCAGTAAATAGTATTAGTTAGGCATAGTATGAAATAGCGATACTTTTAAATGTAATTTGTGCAAAACATTTTATACATTTTTTCCATACGATATTCAACAAAATGTATTGAAGCGCTAAAGCCAAAAAGACATGATTCATTTAAAGGGACTCTATGCAACATCTATCTCTATGGCGACAGGTTTAAGTCAGATCTGTGGAGATTTGACCCTAAAGAATGAATAAAAACAACAGTAAGAATGTTTTTAAGTTGTTTCTTTAAAATAAACAAAAGGGAGAGCAACATCCAGCTTTAAAATGCATACATACAAGTCAGTTCAGTGCACACAAAAGCTCAGCATCATAAATTCTCATTATTGTCTTGTTAATTGGCTCCTATATTCCTCCTCCTACATTTATTGTTCCCAAACAGGTTCCGAATGTGCCGTGCAAACCCGTCCTGTCCTCATGAGGTCGTGTCCTCTGCCGTTACCTGAACCGCAGGTGCCTTCTCCTCCTCCATTTTGGGCCAAACAGGAAATGAAGAGTTTTGAGCTTGTCTGTCCGAGCTGATCCTGGAGCGAGGGGGGAGGGTGGAGGGGGCGAGGTCGAGGGTTCAAAGCCCAGGTGTTGTGCCTCGAAGCAGGGCACTTCAGCCCGAGCAGTGTCAATGCCTTTGGAGAATGCAGGGGTGAAAGGGGGATCAGAGACATAAAAACACAGATATTTACAGTATCTATTGAGGAAACTGTGGGCGATAATGGGATGTGCTGTTTGTACTGAAATAAAAGAAGAAAAAAGTTCAATGTTTTGTGTAGTTCGATGTTTTGAAGTTGTAGTTTTTGAGCACTGCAAGTAGTTGCAAGTCGAAAAAGTTATAGTTCATCAGTATAAGCCCACACACCACATTTATTGGCAAAGTGTCTTGCTCAAGGTGCTTCAAACAAGCTTTAGATTTGCAATTTATCTAATTATGTCATCAAATTAACATTTCAAAGGACAAAAACACTGAAATAAACCTGTGAACTAACAAAAGAATGGAGCTTCAGTGACTGACCACTCCTCAGTTTCATAAATTTCTCATTTGTTTTTCCTTCATCCTTTCCAAAAATAAAGTAATAATAAAGTTTAAATGTTTGCTCAGGGCCATTCACCTGTGTGGTAACTAGTGCTAAAACTGCAGCTTTTTTGAATTGCTAATTGTGTTGAGTGAAATTGCGATTTTGATTTAATTACTGTAAAAAAAACAATATTTAGCTATTTTCTGATCTATGTTATAACATTGTCTCCTCATCAGAAACATACCTGCATATTTAGGCTGAATTTAGGCTGCGTATTTAGGCATATTTAGGCTTCTCTCGTAAAGGAACACTCTCTTCCATCTTGTATTGTCACACTGTAAACCCGAACACTCAAATTAATCAAAAATAATGATTTCCATTTAATTAAAAAAATGTTAGGTGCTCTGCTTAATTATAATTTTAAATTTTTACATGCATCAATCAGATTTTCTAGGCATTAAATTAATGATTTGAATTATTTTTTTGGCCTAAATGTTTGACTAAGTGTTACTATTTTTTTTACTATTACTATTTTTACTATTTTTTTTTTATTTCTTTACTAATTATTTCATGAAATTATTATTATTTTTAATTAACTACTAAATAAATATTTTTTTGTGTAGAAATAAAAAAAATTTAGACTATAAGACTATAAACTTAAAAAGAGTTTAGCTCAATTGTTTTAATTACTGCTTAATTGTTCAGGTTTGCAGTGCATGTATTAATGCAGGAAGCGCTCCACTGTGTTTTTAAACTGTACACACCTTCACTAGAATCACTTGGATAATCCCACATCAGGAATTGCTTCTAAACAAAAGGTAAAACATAGATGTAAACTTGAAAACTACCACTTCATGACATCACAAGAGGGAAAAGTGCATTTCCAGCTTTGGGGTTGTAGACAGACTAATAATAAAGAGTTACTCAAACATGTAAGTGAAATAAAACACAACTCCAGGTACGTTTTTGGTGATTTAACAAAATTATAACATCATTTAAACCGCACAAAAGTCAATTTTACATAATATAAAACCTTTAATCTTGCCGCCTTAACTGTAAAACCACTAGACGCCTTGTATTATCTTGACTTATGCAACACATTTATGAAATATGAAACTACTTACGAGCTGAGCAAACCTGATTCCCAATAAACCCTTTTCTATTGTTTCTAATTCTCTAAATCGCTGATATGGACAATTGCCAAAGTTGATTACCCGTTTGTTGTCTAAATACAACAAGCCTCATTACAATGCAAAAGGACAAATTCGAGAATATTACGAAATATTCCAACCCTTCCCTTTTCAAATCCACTGTCATTGATTTAATTTGGTTGTTAAGAGATGTCACTTTGAATGGCCACGTCTCATCCCGTGTGGGCAATTCTTAATAAAGGTAATCTTCTCGGGAGCTGAAATCTGGTGCAGGGATAATCTCAGATAAATATAGTTAATTGAGGCCAGATGAACTTTCTTTATCTGCCGCACAGTCAACCAATCTGAAGTAAAAGTGATAATTAGAAAGGAGATGTCTGCACCGAGAACAGAGCCTCCTCCTGTCCCTCAGCCATTTTAAAGGGATTCTATCTGATTTCACACATCACAAACATACAGACAATTATGCAGGTAATGTGCAGTTAATATGTGCAGAGATGGATACAAATACGATAAAAGAAACAAAGACGGGACGCTTAAAACATGTTATTAAAGAGGCTTGTCCTTTCTGTGTAACTGTCATTTTTAATAACTTCCTCCCTTTGTAAACGTCCTATTTTGCCTAATTTAGAAAATAAACTATCTAATATTACACCTTAATTAGCCTTAATGAATCAAGGAAGGCTTCATTCATTTATTAAGACTGATTCAGACTTAAAAAACTGCATATCTAATCTTTTTTTTATCATCTTGTTACTTTGAAACCAAAAACTGAAGTGTGAATCCGTCTCCTCCTCGCCCCATAGCGTTATACTATTACCTGCTCTGCAAAAAGTAAACTTGAATTAAGAAATTAAGAAAGCTTTATGTTAATATGAGTAAATAATGAAATAAGGAAACATCTTTTTACACTAAAGATGAGAAAAAAACAAATCTTTGCTTGAATTAAAGAGCCCGGATGTTGAAACATACACACACAAACCCTGTATATTTACGCTGATTTCTTCTCTCCAACAGGAAACACTCTCTTCCACCTTGTGATGTCATGTGGTGATACAGGAAGTGCTCCACATCTTGACTAGAATCGTACGGATGATTTCAGGCGAGCTGCTGCATCAGGAAATCGCAAAGTGGAACCCGAACATTTAGAGCTTTGGAGATGAAGACAGACAAATAATAAAATGTTACTCAAAATGTGTAAATTAAGCCAAAAACAAATCCAGTTTCACAATATAGGAGCTTTAAGAAAAAATATTATTCACTTATCAACTTATTCACTTATCAACTTGAATCTACTCAGATAAAGTCAAAAGTTCTTGTTTGGATGTGCATATAAGCTGAGATAACGGCTGCATTCCCCCAGTGTCATTAGTGCGAGTGCAGAACCTTCCTAAGAACCTTTGGCAAGCACTTGTTTCTAGTTGTTCCAAATTTGTAACATACCCATATTTCTCTTTTTCTTTTTTCCTGTGGTCAAATGAATAATCTCAACTTCATTTACCATCTACTTAAAGGCAAAAACATACACAAAACCGTTTTTTAGACATCTCTATGGGTCAATGACATGACATGTGTCCAATTGCAATTTCTTCAGTTAAGAAGGTTAAATTTTCATAATAATTCCCCACATACCTGTAGTACCTCTGACCTCTAAGGAACCAAATCATTTTTTTCAGAAATCTTATTTCAGAATAATTCCCCACATACCTGTAGTACCTCTGACCTCCATGGAACCAAATAATTTTTCTCAGAAATCATGAGTTATTCTGCATGTTTTTTGTACTTAAAGTGTTAAAATGTCATGTGGTGCAACCGTCAGCCCTTAACTGATGATTTTTAAACTTCTTTAAAATGACTCTAAATCTAATTTTATTTATTTTATTTCTTTTTTGGCATATTTTCTGAAGTGTTTTGTCGTCCAACATGAAATTTAAGCTTTCCTGAATAGATATTTTCCCCATAATATTCATACAAATACTGTCAATTTTTTTCAAATTTCATATTTTCATGTTGTTTTCAAATATCAATATCATGTTTATATGACTCAGAACTTAGATTAACGTCCCAACCATGTTTTAGAAAATAAAACTATTTTGAGGTTATTCTCGGTCGCACCACATGATATTTTTTGAGGTCATAGCCAAATCATGTGCATAAAAACACTAAAAATGTTTAATATAAATGTCAAACATAGATTTAGACCTGACAATGTAACATCAATATAAACGACATTTTAAAATTTGCCTGTTGAAAATCTTTATACATCACTGACCTTTATTCAGGTGTTAAAAGGTTAAGCCATTTTTTTTATTTCTACCTAGATAATACTTTAAACAGTGCGGTTCCTTTAAAATCCACACTGTCTTTAGCCTTTAGCTCCTTTGCTTCTGTCCACCATCAACACCCCTGAGAAGCCCTGTGCTAATCGCCCATTCACCCACTCACTATCGGCCTAATTAAGAACTTCATTATCCCTCCGCACTTTGTTTTCCTGCTCGTGAGGAAGCAAGGGAGGGGATAGGACGGGCCATAGAGGGCTGTGGGTTGTGTCATCTTATTCCGACATGCATTTGCGTGTTATTTTTTCTACAAAGCCAATGTTAAGACCTCGGCCACGAAACTAATGAGCAAGTGTGCAGTGTTTAACTAGCCTCTGGAGTACGGCCCGAAAAGGACAGCCAGGATACAAGCTAATATACGCATTTAAATGGACAGATTTGTGGAGTTCTTGCATTAAAGTATAAGCAGATAAGAAATACAGTGCAAGTTTTGAGTTGAACCGAACAGCATTTAGTCTTAAGTGGCAAAAAGTACAAAAATAAGCTTTGGGTAATTAGCACATAAATGTAATTAGTCACTATGTTTACATTACACTGTACTAATATAGACCAACTGTACCTTGGCTTTTAAAATGTTATGTTAATACTAAAAGAAAGCAAATTTTCTTAACTTAAAGCTGCTGTACTGCTTAAAAATGTGGAAAAACTGATTTTCTGATCTATGTTATAATATTGTTTCATTCAATATGTTTCATTCACACACAAATTCTGCATATTTAGGTTAGGTTATTCTCTCAAAGAGTAAAAGGTAACTTAAAAACTACCACTTCGTGACATCACAAGGTGAAATAGAGCATTAAAACAACATTATAACTTGGAAACGTAAATTTTGCATAATATAAGATGAAATTTTGTGTAGTATAAGAAGTTTTTTCTCACTTGCCTTATGTATTATTCACCACAATGAGTTTTTTCACAACTTTTGCAGTGTTTTGATTAGGTAATAAACCTAACAATTAGCATGCTAATGATTATCAAACAAATACAAGCAGAAAAATCAGGTCCAGGGCCTTAACATCGAGCAATCAAAACCACCATCTGAACTTTCATAGCATCCAAGTAGCGTGAAGTAGTGTGTAATATATTTCCAGTCTCAATTACAGTTTAACAAATGTTTTTCGGACAAAGAAGCAAGTCAAACGAAAAGTACTTTCTTAAACATTAACTTCTACAATAGGTTATAGGCGATTACACTGTGCTCATTAAGACAAGTGCAAACTCCAAAATGTTGCTCTCAAGGTTCACAATATTTAGAAACTTTTAGTTAGTTTCCAGCTCAGTTTTAATTCAATTTATTTTTTGTAAATGTTTGAATCTAGTCTATACGGGGACAGCATTGATACACGTTTATTTGTAACAGGCCTGTTCAGTTGGAGGTAACTTTTCCACTATAGAATTAAACCTGCCTTGATTTTTTATTGCTAATTAAAAATACCTTGAATAACCTGCATATTTACCGTGTGCAGCCTCGCCTTTGTCCAGATATGACCTTGGTCTCATCTGCTTGTCTCCAGGGAGATTGGTTTAATGTAATAATGTGTGTTGGGAATAAACGGCAGTAATTGGAGGAGCTTTAAAGGCAAAACAATAATATCTCCATAGAGACAATTAGGTGACACAACATGACTCTCCAGGAAAGTTACACAATGCACTTTAAAGGTTCTATATTACTAAAAAAATGACTCTCGTGAGCGTTACCTCGTCAAAAACATACCCGGGGTTGTGTTTGTTTCATTCGCACATGTTTCAGTAACACTTTATTATTAGTTCGTCTATATTTCCACAGCTTAAAATGCTCTGTTCCACCTCGTGATTTCATTAAGCACTACTTTTGAAGTTAACAGTGACTTTTATTCTTTAGTTCAGTAGAGAATGGCTCTATCATGGCTCCACATAATTCTCAAGAAGGTGTGTAGAGTTTCAAAACACAACGGAGCACCTCCTGTTTTATCACGACATCACAAGGTGGACAAGGTTTTTGGTTTGAGAGAAGAACTGAGCCTAAATATGCAAAGGTTTGTGTGTTAAACATGTGTGAATGAAACAAAACTTAACTCCAGACATGTTTGCGATGATGAAACAACAGTAGAACACATTGTAAAATAACGTAATATACAGTAAACCAAGAACAAACCACATAAACTACATGATTTAAAATGTTTCCAGCTGTTTAATAGAGTGTATTTTTACTGAAGTATCAGTTTGGGACCAGAATCTAAGTCCACAGCTTATTACCAAATCCTACTAAAACCTACTAATCATGCTATTTAAATATGTTTTTCCTGTAAAATGTCCTTATTTCCAGTAGTTTCAGACTCCAGCAGACTCTGCTCCCTGTCACTGCTCTAGGTGTACACGCTGTTACAGTCACTGTCTTCACACTGCAGGCAATTATACCCTGTTAGCCCTTTAGCCGCCGTGTGTTAGCAACGTAAGCGACGAAAGGTGCTCCTAATGCTTTATGAAGCTGTGAGCAACCTGACGGCGCTGGCTCCTCATCACCTTTGTTACTTCAACTTCAAAGTATCTGCACGTACTCAGAGAAGCTATTATTTCACTTTAAACATTTACTAAAGTTATTAATTGGAAAAAAGTCTCCTTGAGATACAGAGGCAGAAGGTATAAAGGTCCAAAAAGTATAAAAGTAAAAATACAAGTACATTTTACAGTGGATGCTTTCTACTTCAGTACATTTTTGAACAGTACTGAAAAGTAAAAAGTACTTTTCTTTAAGTTTTGAGACCTGCTGAAATGGCAGAGATGTATTTCCCTGCTTTGAACGATACACAATAACACAAAAATAGCTACAAAAATTTATTAAGAAGAATTCAACTGAAACTTCCAAAAATGTATAAATTAATAAATGAATAATAAAATGTTCAAAAAGTCTCAGCTAAATATTTCTAGGTGCACTCTGTAACTTTTTGGTAGGGGGTCCGTCATCTGCTTGTTTCTATGGATACATCATTGTTCTGCCTGTAATGTTCCACAGTATGACATTAAACAGCTCTGCTTTACATTTATTTAATTACAGATGGCATTCTGACTGTGTGCGGGGTCGCCTCTCCACAGATCTGACCTGTAACTTGGCCTGGTTTGGTCTTCATGAATGTAGAAAGGTTTAATACTATACTGCAATGAAAAAACTCAAATCTAGCCATGTTAAGATGCATGAATTAAGAAAGTTTTATTAAAATGTAAGTAAATTTCACTAAACAAGCCAAAGTATCTGTCAATGGAACAAGACTTTTTGTACTTAAACTCTGAAAACACATCTTTCTACACTTAAATAAAATAAAATGCTCTTTTTTTAAGTCATTTTAACTTATCTAGATGTCGCTTTTTGCTGCAAATGAAACAATCCAGACGAAGCAAGACCACGGAGAAAAGCATCTGACGGAAACTCCACTAGAAAAGTTACATCTTTAAATGACAAAATGGAGTACTTCATAGTTCTCTGTATCAATGGTTAAACCGTGCAGGCCATTTTGAGCGAATGGGAGTGAATAATTAGCCAGTAATATTTGGGTTAGTTTCACAGGAGATGCTAAGGTGTCCATCGCTCTGTAATGGATGTCAAAGCTGAATTACTACCAACAATCATTTACAGTTGGTCAAGCATCTGTCCGACTGTGTACCCAAATGTAGGACGGATAAACACCGGAGGGCATGGAGCAGTTTTGTTGCACAGCTGAAAGTGAAATCCAAAATAAAGTTGTTCATGGCGCATACGAGTTTCATAATAACGATAATTACACTGTTTGCATTGGGCTGACATTGGCTCGGTCGTGTCCGAAAAATGCTGGGAGCACGGAAAGAAATCGAAAAGTCTGTCACGTTTTGCTTTTGTTTTACATAGCATCTCATTAGTATGTCTTTTAAATACTTCAGATGAGTTACTTTAAATATCAGGCAACCAAACTGAGGCCCCAAAGATGAGATAAAGAGATGTTATAATGTGTTTTGTTTTGTTTCAATCACACGTTTTTGAGTAGTCATTGTTTATTTATCTGTCTACATCTGCAAAGCTCGAAATGCTCTCTTCCACCTTGTGATGTCATGTAGCAGTAGTTTATTTATTTTAGTTTAGTTCAGTGGAGATTGGCAATTCCGGGGCTGAAATGATCCAAATGATTCTAATGGAGGGAAGGGGAGTTTATTTGTACAGCACAATCGGTACACAAAGTCATTCTAAGTGCTTTACAGAATAAGAAATGCATAAAAATCACAATAGAAACAAATCAAAACATGAATAATCATCGTAAAATTAAAAAGAGAGAGAGATATTGAAGTAAGAGAGAAAAGTACGGGATGAAAATTGAATCTGGGCAGCAGCAGGAGGCCGGTCCCTGAGGTCCAGATGGTTCATTAAGCCAGAGATGAAGGTTTATGGAGTTTCAAAACGCAGTGGAGCACTTCCTGTATTACCACGTGACATCGCAAGTGTTTCCTGTTTGTGAGAAGAACTCAGCTTATGCAGGATTTTTGTGTTAAACATGTGTGAACGAAAAAAAAAGTTTGTGCACTGCCAAAACTAAAATCTAGTTCAGATGACCTGAATTGAGAAAGTTTTATTATGATTTGAATAAAATTATCTGCCAGTGGAACACGACTTTTTGTACTTAAAATATGAAAACACATCTTGATACACTTGAATTAAGAAAAACAACAACTTTTTGCACTTAAAATAAGAAACAAAATCTAATGTTGCTCAAATAAAGAAAAGCAAACTTATTTCTTGGTAGTTTATTTTACTTGTCAAGTTGAATTGACCCAAATAAAGTAAAATGATCTTAATTTAAGTCATTTTAACTTTAACTACATGTTTTTTTCAGAGTTTTTTCATTAGAACAGATCAGAAATAATAATAAACACACAGCAAAAAGTGGAAGGTTAAAATTTCAGGTTGTTTTTAACACAAAACCTGTTATTTTAACCATTTCAAAGTTAAATGGGGGTATGAGTTGGGGTTACCTGCCAGAGCTGACATGGTTTAAGTTAATTCAACTTCCACTAGTGTTAATTTGGCTCCTCCCCCACCACTTCTCAACTTCCACTAGTGTTAATTTGGCTCCTCCCACCCACCACTTCAAACTCCTGCCAGAGAAGAACAGTTTGAACCAGTTCTGTGCATCATTTCACCTTAAATTAACTAAAATAAAGAGTAAAAAATAACAAAAAAACTGTGTGTTGTTTAGCTAAATCAGGATAACTCTACAAAGTGTTATTATAACTCTTGATTTTGGGGTTAAACAGGAACTTAATTAACATGTCCAAAAATGTTAAATTAACTCTAGAACAGATTGGACTCATATAAACCCTAAGAAAATGTTATTCAGTGAGAGTCAATTTTAACACTCCACTTTTTACTCTGAATTTCTACATTTTACTTTATGTGTTTTTTGTTTTTAGTGTCTCATTTAAGCGCCTCTTTAAACCTGCTGTTATCTTAATGCCCTGTAGATCTGCACACTGCACTTTCCTTTGTACCAGATTTTCAACACATGGCGGCTGTGATTTTACGAGCGGCAATTTGCGACACATCTGCCCCACGCTCCGACTGCAGAGGGGCTACGACTCGAACCTCTGATCCGCCCCGGAGAGCCCGTATTTCAGCCATGTTTTAGGCTCTTAACATGTGCTCCGACTCTTCAGGAACCAGGAGACAAAACCACTTCTTTTGTTGGAGGGGAGTAGCTGGATGTAGTGAGAATGTGCAGCGGGAACGAGCCAAGACACGGGATTTCTGAGAGCGAAGCCGCAGACGACATTGTCCCACATTTTACAAGTGCGTTTTCCTTCCAAGAAAAACATAACACCACAAGCTGCAACCACAAATTCATATTCAAACCAAACCTGGTACTGTGTTAATGTAAAAGTTACTCTACTCTATTTACTTGAATATTTCTTGTAGTATGCATAGTAGTAGTAGTAGTAGTAGTAGTAGTAGTAGTAGTAGTAGTAGAAAAACAACAGAAATGCCGGAGTCAACCTTGAGGCACAGTTTTGTTTTGCTTTTTCTTCCTGGGTTACTCTGGGCTACAGTGGAAAAAATAAGGGAAAAAAGCAGCAGTAGTAGTCGTACAAAAATACTATTATATGATTTTCTGTTTTTTTGTGTTTATTTTTTGTCCCAGTGGATATTTTAAAGGCTTGTACTGTGAAATCTTGCTATAATCTTGCTATATATATTTAATTTTATTAGTATTGACAGTAGCGCGTAAATCTCTTGGTGTGTAAACTAGGAAGTCACAATAGCTGCAGTTATAAAAGTAATAGTAGTGTAATAGTAGTTGTAGTAGTAATAGTAAGTGTTGCAAAGCCAAAGCACAACAACAGCAGAACAAAAAGTTTAAAAAGTGTCAAAATGATGTTAGATAAATAACATTTCACATTAACAGTGGATAATGTCAACATAGTAATAACACAATACTGTAGTAGAAGTAGTAGTAGTAGTAGTAATACGAAACCGTTTTAGTAAATTTTGTTGCAACAGGACAAAAAGTATCACAAACATATATGTAAACGTCATTCCATATTAACAATAAATAATTTAAAAGTAATCTAATAATCTAATAGTTCTGATAGTAGTAGTAGTAATACTTTTTAGCGTGGAACAGTAGGAAGTAACAATAAATACAGTGGTAATTAAAGTATAATAGTAGTGTAGAGTATTTGTAATTACTAATTTAATTTTTTTTTAGGTCCGACGGTGTGGAAATTTTAGCGAAACATAGAACAACAGAACAAAGATTATAAAAACAACAAGATAAATAACATCTAAGGACCCTAAATTGGTAATGAATAATGAAAATGTGTAACTGTACTAATAGTCATAGTAATAATCATTGTCTTTATAGTTATAGTTAGTATAGGACGTAAGAATTAGAAGAAATATTGGTTTTTAAATCCTTGTTTAGTCCCGGTCTGGTCCAAGCTTATAGTTCACGGTTTAGTGTTTGTGAGTATTTTAGCACATTTCAACCAATTGTCAGCAGCATTCTGGCACAATTATGCACAGATGTTTCAAATAGGCTCAGTGTTACATAAAAGATCATTGGTTTTGGCGTTTAGGTTTGACCAGCGTTACATATTTGCGTCTTAAAAGGTTCAGTGAGCAGCTTCTTTATTATTTTACGCAACCATTGACTAATAAAGTTACAGATTGACTCAGTAGCATCAATAAGAAGCGTATTAAGAGACACAGAGTTACTTCATGTCTGAGGCGTGCAAAGTTCACTCCGAGTCCAATGCAATGCAAATATCACAGGATACATTTGTTTTTCAAAGTAAAAATGTGTTAAATGCAACAAGTAAACAAATGAGCGCCTGTTTTGTCAGCTTGGATTTTGTATATATATTTTTTGGCTACTTTTTTGTACGTTAGTTTAGCCAAATAATGACAAATCCCAGTCATTTCAAGCTGCACTGTGTAAGTTATGACAGCCTGAATGTTACACTGTGTGGCATTAAAAGTCCTATATTACACAAACTCTTGACTCTTGCACAGAAAAAAACAATATCTAGATAAGTTAAAATGACTTAAATTAAGAAGATTTTGCTTTTTTTGTGTGTTTTTCTTAATTCAAGCAACATTCGACTTTGTTTCTTATTTTAAGTGTAAAAAGTTGTTGTTTTTTTATCTTAAGTGTATAGCAAGATGTATTTTCATATTTTAATTACAAAAAGTCTCATTTCACTGGCAGATAATTTTACTTGTTAAGCAAAATTTATTCAAATCATGATAAAATTTTCTTAATTAACGTCATCTTAACTTGGCTAGATTTAGTTTTTTGCAGAGTGAGAACTTTATTATAACTTTACTTGTTATAATGCTGTTACCTCCACAAAAACAGACCCGGAAATGTTTTTTGTTTCATTCATTCATGTTTCTTCAAACCTCTCCAAAGCTTAACATGCTCTGTTCCACCTTGTGACGTCATGAAGCTGTAGTTTTCAAGCTCCATTTTAACTTTAGTTCAACAGAAATGGGCTGAAATGACCCAAATGAGTCTATTGATGGAATTTAAAGTTTAAAAAATGAGCAAACAACATCTCAACAGATCAGAAAATTGTGTAATATTGGCCTTTTAAACTATCTCCATGCAGTTACAGATGTGCACGCATGTTTTTCAAGGTATTTCAAGCAATAACGCACTGGTATTTGAAAAGAATGTGAGATATATGAAATCTATATTGTGGAACATAGAGCAAACATCTCCCCATTGAGAAAAGCAGGAGGTGAAAACTTACACCTTTAAATTTGTTTTGAAATGTTTAAAATGGTTATTAATTTAATCACTTGATAGGGAAGTTCAAAACGCAAAGGTAAAGAGTGAAAATTTAGAACTGCAAAATGAAACTGGCAGTTCAACTCTTGGGTTAAGGCTCAAAACAACACAGACACCACAAAGCTAAAAAGTCTAATATGTACAATTCTCTGGGAAAAACACGATATGTTAATTACACTATAATTGTTCTAGAAAAAATATATGAAATAAAACTTGAATGAGCATTTTCAATCTTCAGATACTGTAAGTCTAAGGAGAAACTGGGTACATTTTGGGGGGTTTTTGGTTTTGGTTTTGACTTGAGACGTCCGTGATGAAATAAAACTGGTTATAACACATGTGAAATCAGGTTTTCTTTTGATTTTTAAGTTATATTTTGTTCTTCAACCCAATTTTATTATCAAATACATTAAAATGTAATGATTAAAGGTCCATATTACGCTATTTTCTGATCATTATTATTTGTTTTGTCATATTTCCACATTACAAAAATACCTGGAGTTTAGTTTTGTTTCATTAGCACATGTTTAACACAAAATCCTGTAAGTTCTTGTCTGAAATGGAAAATTTGCACTTAATTTCAGACCTGGAACTGCCGATCTTTACTGAACTAAAGGTCTTCATGACGTCAAAAGGTGGAACAGAGCGTTTTGAGGTTTGGAGATGTGGACAGACTAATAATAATAATAAAGTGTTACTCAGACATATTTGAATGAAACAAAACACAACTCCAGGTCTGTTCTTGAGGAGGTAATGGCATTTAATTTTGTGTAATATGGGCTCTTCACAACACAACCCTATCTCGCAATATTAAATACATATAAAACTGGTGGCAAAACATGTGAAATCAGGTTTTAAAGTTATATTTTGTTCTTGGACCCAGTTTTATTAACCAAAACGTTTAAATGCAATGATTAAAAGGTCCATATTACACTATTTTCTGATCATTATTATTTGTTTTGTCATATTTCCACGTTACAAAAATACCTGGAGTTTGGTTTTGTTTCATTGATGCATGTTTAACACACAAATCCTGTAAGTTCTTGTCTGAAATGGAAATTTTTTATTTAATTTCAGACCTGGAATTGCCGATCTTTACTGAACTAAAGGTCTTCATGACATCACAAGGTGGAACAGAGCGTTTTGAGGTTTGGAGATGTGGACAGACTAATAATAAAGTGTTACTCAGACATATTTGAATGAAAGAAAACACAACTCCAGGTCTGTTCTTGAGGAGGTAACGGCGTTTAGTTTTGTGTAATATGGGCTCTTTACAACACAACCCTATCTCGCAATATTAAATACATATAAAACTGGTGGCAAAACATGTGAAATCAGGTTTTCTTTTCATTTTAAAGTTATATTTTGTTCTTGGACCCAGTTTTATTAACCAAAACGTTTAAATGCAATGATTAAAAGGTCCATATTACACTATTTTCTCATCATTATTCTTTGTTTTGTCATATTTTCACATTACAAAAATACCTGGAGTTTGGTTTTGTTTCATTGACGCATGTTTAACACACAAATCCTGCAGGTTTTTGTCTGAAACATGAACATTTGTACGTAATTTCAGACCTGGAACTGCCGATATTTACTGAACTAAAGGTCTTCATGACATCACGAGGTGGAACAGAGCGTTTTGAGGTTTGGAGATGTGGACAGACTAATAATAAAGTGTTATATTCGAATGAAACAAAACACAACTCCAGGTCTGTTCTCGAGGAGGTAACACATTTATTTTTGTGTAATATGGGCTCTTCACAACACAACCCTATCTCGCAATATTAAATATACTCTTCCCATTCATAACACAGGGCCTGTCCAGCTCCAGTGTTAGAGTTTTCAGACAGGTCTAAAGAGAAACTGGATACATTTTGGGGTTTTTTGGGAGGGGGGTTGGACTTCCCTTCCTCCCTCCCAGCGACCAAAAGGGGGAGACAGCGAGAGGGGTAACAGGTGTCCATAATTTCACCTGTCTGTCCCAGTGGCAGATTACATTACAGTCTAATTGTAGCCACATTTAGGACAGCGCTGAGATGAAGGGCCAGAGTGGAAAATTTAAGAGGCTTTTTGAGACACTGCTTTGGAGGGTTTCGGTGTTGGGAGTGATCGAGTTCTGTGAAAAATACACATGGTAAGTTAGTCATGACATGTGATTTCTGACAAGCACTTCGGTCTATCCAAGAGTGAAAATCCTAAAAATCACAGTGGAAAAATTGCCAATTATAAGATGTGTGTTTTTATTATATATGAGAATTTCACGGGTTAATATTTACTGCATAGTTTCTCTTACATTTCCATCAACAACAATGTTTTTTATAGCACCAAGGTAACCACATAATCAGTTAAAAATGGGCCTGACCATAGATTTCAGAATATTAAAAAACTAGGAACATTGCAATTAACAATAAAAAAATGCTTTTGATTGGGAAAAAGTCCTAAAATTGAATGGATATAACAAGAATCTTAAACCAATGAGACTTTTGACTGATCAAGACTGAAAAAAAAGGGCGTCTGACTTAAAACATACCAAATTTGACTAGTTTGTTGCGTCATAATACGATAAAAAGTGAAGCAACCTGATTTATTGTTTTAATAGTTTGAACAGTACTATTTAAATTGTGTTATTGTTATGTTTGTTAGTTAAACTTTTCTGGTGGATGGTCCGTCAAATGCTTTTCTCCATCGTGATGTAAAAAAATTAAGATATAAACACATAAATCTATTCGAAAATGACTTAAAAGGAGTGAAATTATCTTGCTGCGTGCTCAAGTTTTCTTAAAATAAACTCCCTCTAGACTAAAATGAAGCAGTCTCAGAACTAGTAAGTAGGTAATAAATCTGAAAACAAACTGAATAACCTGATATAAGTTTTAAAATCTTGGCCAGATTTGAGAAATTTGCAGCGTGTGGACCAAACCAGACCAAGTTACGGGTCAGATCTGTGGAGAGAAACCCCACTCACAGGAAGAATACCTGTTTTTCTAGATATTTCTGAGCGATAAAACCAGCTGTAATTATGTGCCGTTAATGTAAAGTCATACTGCGGAACATTCCAGGCAGAGCAATGACATATCCAAACAAGCAACCAAGAAGTTACACAGTACAGCTTTAATTAATTAATGAATCATATTTGATCGTATTATGACACAACAAACTAGTCAAATTTGGTACGTTTTAAGTCAGATGCCCCTTTTTTCAGTCTTGATCAGTCAAAAGTCTCATTGGTTTAAGATTCTTGTTATATCCATTCAATTTTTAGGACTTTTTCCCAATCAAAAGCTATATTTTTATTGTTAATCCCAATGTTCCTAGTTTTTTAATATTCTGAAATCTATCTATTATGTTGTGATCTTGGTGCTATAAAAAAACCTTGTTGTTGATGCAAATGTAAGAGAAACTACGTGGTAAATATTAACCCGTGAAATTTTCATATATTATAAAAACACACGTCTTATAATTGTTTAATTGTAAAATTGTGTATTTAATTCAAATACTTTAAGGTATACAAGTCAGGATAGCACTTTTCTGCAAATTTCCACATATGGCGTCAAGTTTGAAAGTAGGGCAGTGAATCCTAATCTAAATTTTGTTGTTTTAAGTTGAGCAGGTGTGCAGGTCCGTTCCCGTGTAACAAAAACATTGGGTTAAACTGGAAGAACTCAGCGCTGGACACAGATGTTTCATTTTAGATGTCATCATTATCTGCAAAAATACAGCCCGGAGAATTAGCCCTGCAAGTAAAATATGGCCTCTGTAATTTGTATCCAGTTTGTATAGCAGACGGCACAATTATGAAATCCGGTACGCGAGCTGCCATGGTGCTAGCCGCCTGTGCCGGTGATGTTTGAGGGTACAGGGAGGTCAAGAGACGTGATTGTAGTAGAAATATGTGGTCTGTTTGAGTACGTTTGAAAGTACTGCTCGTATCTCCCGGTGACGCAGATACTCACAATCGGATTTAAAGGTTAAAAAACTGAAACAAAAAACAAAAACGCTCAAATTTTATTGAGAAAAACACAATTATGAATGAAAAAATGCCAAAAAACTAGGTATGGCTTAACATACGTTTATTTTCACCAAATACCGATAAATGGTGTTTGTTTTGTTGTTCAATGACCAATAACAATATTAAAATTTCGATATCAGACCACTTTTTTAATCCTCCAATCTCACTGATGTACCTACGACCACCGTCCTTATTCTAACTCTGACAGCCTCTTCTTCGCTCTCTTCTTCACCACCACCATTACTGACCAGGTCCTGCTGCTGATGTCTCTTGCCTCTTTGTGGTTCAGGCTGTTGCAGTCGTTGAAATCGAGTTTGAATCCAGTAAAATACACGTTTTTCAGACTGGAACTCTCAAAAAAGTGACTCGAGATGCCCATGATGTAATAAACCAGATGGCAAAACATGTTAAATCAGGTTTTCTTTTTATTTTAAAGCTATATTTTGTTCTTAGAGCCAATTTTATTAACAGATACGTTTAAATGCAGTGATTAAAGAGCCTTTATTACACTATTTTCAGATTATTATTAGCATTCGTTTGGTCATAATACTTTCTCCCATTCCTTTTCGGACCATAAAATCTGTGTAATATTTATTTTTTTGGATTGTTATAGAAAATAAGTATTTATTTTTTGTATTATATCTATGTATTTAAGTATTCCTGTTAGAATAACCATCCATTCATTCATTCATTGGTGCATGTTTAACGCACAAACCCTGTAAGTTCACAAAACACTTATGACACTATTCATTCATTCATTGGTGCATGTTTAACACACAAACCCTGTAAGATTATATTTTTAAACTCTATACACTGTCACTAGAATCATTTGGATAATTGAATTCATTTTGGACCTGGAATTGCCCATTTTTACTGAACTAAAAGTAAAAAGTTGCTATTAATTTGAAAACTATCTCGTCGTGACATCACAAGGTGGAACAGAGCGTTTTGAGCTTTGGAGATGTGGACAGATTAATAATAAAGAGTTACTCAGACGCGTGTGAGTGAAACAAAACACAACTCCATGTCTGTTTTTGAGGAGGTAACAGCTTTATAACATGGCTTGAAACTCGCAAGCGTCAATTTTCTGTAATATGTGTCTTTAAAACAGCCCCATCTCGCAATGTTAAATGTTCAAACTCTTTCCTCGTACCTGCCATGTTGTTAGCCGCCGACGCTAATGACGTTGGAGGGTACTTGGGGGTCAAGAGA
>KN520057.1:0-13348 GCA_000787155.1 Scartelaos histophorus | reverse complement strand
CGGTGCTGCTGGATGGGCTGCTGCTAGACGGGGAGTCATAGCTGGGGGGTGGGGGGTGGTGCTGGAGGGGATGCCCTGAGAGCAGCACCGCCTGCAGGAGAGAGGAGGAGCAACAACTTGAACTGCTTGCCTTTTTTCAACTTTTTCAGTTAGGTTTAATAAATCTTGATTAAATATTAGTGAAGACTAATCACTAATCTAGGATTACTGTAAACCTCCCTGGTTAAAACAAGCTTGAATCAATCCCATATTTCTACTGAGCGCTTCTGTAGCTGCATCTACATATCAGAAACTATAAGCCTATGAGCATGTTGTTCGATATAAGCTGGACTATGTTTGAGTGTGAGGTCATGTATGGGGGCTCTCACCTTGCTGTCCAAGGAGAAGGTTGGAGGACTGTGGGCTCTGGCCAGCAGGTCTCCACTACACATCTTCTTCAGGCGGAACCGGATTTCTGGACTGTACCTGCGCAGTATCTGCACACGCAACAGATCCCATAATAGGATATATTTCTTAAATTTGTATGTAGACTTCAAATCTCAAAAAAAAAAAAGACGACAAAATGATAACAAATGAAATCAACAGCTCTGATGGTTGCCATAACAATTAATTATTAAATAATATCCACCCAATCACCTTACCCACCTGGTCAGCAAACCCTCCTCGTCGCTATATTCCCCTGGTCACTGTACCCCCTAGTCATCATACCCACCTGGTCAGCAGTCACGGGTTCGGAGGAGCGGCTGATGGCGGACACCTGCATTGCATCCATGTCCAGGTCGTTGTCCGTGTAGACTCCGCCCTCGTCTGCAGTGTCTTCGAGGTCAGAGGTCAGGCGACTGTCCATGCTCAGGTAGTCAGCTGACATGGCGGACAGGAAGGACAGGCGCTCCACATCTGTGCTCTCCAGCTCACTCTCTACTGCCTCCAGCTAGAAGAGACACATGGTGGATCTTGGGTGCATAGGAAAGAAGGAAGGACAGACGGAGCGCACAAGAACGAGAGAGAGAGAACAGATCCGGGCTGTAGAGTCACACACACGCTCATACTACAATATAACTATACAACACTATGACACAAGTCTGCTACATTTCTACTGCACAAGTCTACTACAATATTGCTGACAGGAGCTAGGGGATTATGTGATCATGGTCGCATGTCATTTCTTGGACTAAAACATGTAGAATAAAAACAGATATTACTCATATTGTACATACATATTGCAAAATTGTTCCAATTTTTTATTTTTTTGTTTGTTTGTTTATTATTAGGGGTATTGTTCTTTGTGGGATTCTTACGTTCTTTTATTATTTTTCCTTGCAAATGATCGCGATTTTGAGGGCCTGAATATCGACGAAAAGTCCCACATGGGGGTATCAGATCGACCGGTTTGGCAAAAAATTTGATAAAACGGGCATCACGACAACAAAGTGACCGACCGGTTTGGCAAAAAATTTGATAAAACGGGCATCACGACAATGACCAAAGTGACCCGACTCATCAGCGCCCCCTGGAAAATGCAAATTTTGAAAGTCTATGGGAAGCCAAAATGCAAATTTTGCCGTAGACAAACGAAATTCGGGACAGTGGTAGAACTTGAGGAGACAAGCCAAAAAGTCAAAGATGGCGCGGCTCTAGGACGAACAGGAAGTAGACCATATTGGATCAAAAATTTGCCGTTGTTTTGACCACGTGCTGTTCAAAATTAGGGAAGTCTCAGGGATTTGGTCCAAATGAGCTCAGATTTGGCATGTTACATCTAGACACATAGACACACAAAAGTTATCCATGGTTTTGGGAGCGCACTTACGAATTAGCCGTAGCACGCTGGCAAATAACGCCTTAATTTCCTGTTTTTTTGATGAGCTCTCACAGTCACAGGAGTTGGCCTACAGAGCTCAAATTCAAATCATAATTGCAGGATCCAGGCCTGAATGTAGTGAAATATGAAATCTAATAAAAGTGAACTCTATAGCGCCCCCTAGCCTATACATGAAACGTGAACATTATCGGATTTAGACCAAACTCGGGAAATAAATCCAATACATGATTACAAGCAAGAAATTGCATTATGGACATTGGGTATTTCCCACTGTCGGCAGCAGGGGCGCAAAGACTCCCCAAAAAATAGTTTTAAAATTATTACACGCACATGGTAAGTCTGAACGTGCTGAAATTTGAATCAGTAATGCGAGATCTCACCCTGAATATAATTGGAGCATGACTCTGGGATATACAGAAAGTCGACCATATTGGATCAAAAATTTGCCGCCGTTTTGACCACGTGTTGCTCCAAATTTGGGAAGTCCCCGTGGTTTGGTCCAATTGAGCTCAGATTTGGTACATTACAACTAGAGACATAGACTCACAAAAGTTATCCATGGTTTTGGGAGTTTCATTTCCTGTTTTTTCTATGAGCTCTCACGGCCCCAAACATCGGTCTAGAGAGCTCAAATTCAAATCACAATTGCAGGATCTAGGCCTGAATCTTATGGAATATGAAATCTAATAAAAGTGAACTCTATAGCGCCCCCTAGCATATACATGAAACCTCAACATGATCAGATTTGGACCAAATTTGGGGATTAATTTCTATGCATGAGGACAAGCAAAAAGTTCTATTACAGATACTGGGCATTTTTCACTGTTGGCCAGCAGGCGCGCAAAGACTTGTAAGAAACATTTAATGGCATTATATAATTTTTCTGGTGGACGAGCTGTCGGCCTGGGTGGCTGTCGGGAAGGCAGAATGGTGTTCCGGGGCGGTCGCGAGTCCTCGGCTGTCGCGTGGGGGGGGGCATGCGCACCAGGGTGAGGGCTATCATCACCACAAGCGGCTTTAATTTGTTGTTGTTTTTTTTTGTTAACCCAACCAGTGTTGAAAGCCTGATTGCTGATGTTACTGTAAGTATCAGGAGTAAGGGATTTGTGGTTATTATTAAAGTGTGCGCATCTTTAATTTGTGGGGGTGTGGTCTTGTTGTGGGGGTGTGGTCTTGTGGGGGTGTGGTCTTGTTGTGGGGGTGTGGTCTTGTGGGGGTGTGGTCTTGTTGTGGGGGTGTGGTCTTGTGGGGGTGTGGTCTTGTTGTGGGGGTGTGGTCTTGTGGGGGTGTGGTCTTGTGGGGGTGTGGTCTTGTTGTGGGGGTGTGGTCTTGTTGTGGGGGTGTGGTCTTCTTGTAGGGGGTTGGCTGAGGGGATGTGGTTTATTTTTATGGGTGTGGCTTTAGTGAGTGGGTGTGGTTTTGCTTAGTGTGTGTGGTATTGCTGAGAGGCCTTATAGAGGATATAGCCTTGTAGAGGGAGTGTGGCCTTCCTGACCAGGTGTGTTTCTTCAGAGAAGGACTTCCTGAGGGTGTGTGTCTTTTTGTTAAGTGGGTATCGTTTCTGTTAAGTGGATGTGTTTTGTTCTAAGTGTGTGTGGTTTTTGCTAAGTGAGTGTGGTTGTACCTTGCCATCAGAGACCCAGACGGGCTGTGCCTGCTGTTCTCGGATGGTCTCTTTCAAACTGCCGTACCAGGCGTCATTGGCTGAGTTCAGGTCAATTATGGCTGGGACAGGAGACAGTTAGATCAGTGTATTTTCTTTATGCTGAGGGCAGTGACAGGTTGTGGTCTGTACTCACCGGTGAAGAGGTGCACGCAACTCTTCTTCAATTTGAGGGCCTGCTCATAGAGTTTGCGCGCACTGCGGTTGGAGTTGGGCATGAGCCGCTGCCTCATGGCCTTGATGCCGTGTTTGCTGTCCGGGTTGAAGAAGATGACAATGGGGTACCACTGGCTGTAGTTCAGAGTGTCTACAGCTCTGGGAGTGATGTCCAGTAACGCGTGCTTATCCTGCACCGGGAGGAGGCACAGTTTTACACCTTTGTAAAGGGGCTTACTTATGTTTTAACAACAAACAAATCCATTCTCTGTGGTCTGTGTGTGTTTACACAGACCTAGTGTTGCCTGCAGTGTGGGGAATGATATTAGCTACAGTCTAACTGTATATACTGTACAGTCCAGTCTATACAGACCTTATATTACTTTGTGGGATTCAAGCCTGTCCTTCCTTTGGCGCTTTTGAGTTACCTGTTCAATGATCTGTCGAATAGTGTTGAGACGTACGACTCCTGATGACTTTTCCGACCCAGCGTCTTTGGGCTCCGTTTCTGTAAAGGACAGATGATGCTTTTTTGAAATGCAGACCTGAAAGTCCCCCCTCTTTATCCTTGCATTCAAACTGGCAAGCAATGCATTATCATTTATTTTAAAAGTTTGTTTTTTTTATAATTGGGGGAAAAAAAAGGTTGTGAGTTTTTTAGCCCTACATGTATGACTCAGAGTTTTCATTTTTAAAGCATGAATGTGGGAACTTGAACTTGTTCTTCACAATCTCCACAGAAAAAAGAACAAAGCACTCACTGGCAATGACAAACTGGTCGGGCATCTCTGCGGCCAGCCTCTCGGTGGCAGCGTCTGTGATAGGCCCGAACAGAACCACAGGCCGACGGAAGCCCGCTGCAGCACAACATTAACAGTAAGAAATTACCATCAGCCTAAAAAAAGCTGTTCACTTGAAAACTATCACTAAATACTATATGGACTTCTTCAGTATATGGCAGATGGGATAATTATTTTTGGGTGTAGATATTTATCATTGTCACTTTTTCTTTGTTCTAGTGGGAGACTTTGGTTATTTTACTCGGGTGCTCAAGGCCTGATCCTGTCGCATTGTAACGGCTTAAAGGTCACAAAAGTCAAGTTGGTGTGTGTTTCCTTCATGATTGAGCATACATACCTTCCCGCAGCAACACACGCTCATAGGCAGGGAAAGGCGTGGCGGTGGGCAGGGCCTCTCGACTCCTCCGGACATCCTTCCTCTTCATGGAACGTTGGGCCCGGAGCCTCCAGAAGTCAGCCCTGTCTGCAGGCAGGCCGCGCTGGCATGACTGCACACTGGCCATCTGCTCCGCCCTGCAACCATACCACCGCGATTCATTTTACTGTTATGGAAACTAACAAGAAATAAGAACACACTCATCATTAATTTGTGATGTTTTGTGATCCAGATTTCCAGAAGGTCCTATATTATGCAAAATTAACTCTTGTGTAAGCCATGTTATAATGTTGTCAACTCCTTAACAATAGACCTAGAGTTGAGTTTTGTTTCATTCACACATTTTTGAGTAATCCTGCATTATTAGTTTGTCTGTTTCTTGAAAGTTCAAAATACTCTGCTCCACCATGTCATGTCATGAAATGGTAGTTTTCAAGTGAACAGCTCCCAGGTATGGATTTTAAAAACACAGTGGAGCACAGTTCCTCAATTACCATATGATATCACAAGGTGGAAAAGAGTGTTGTCTGTTTGAGAGAAGAATTGGCCTAAATCTCCAGGGTTTGTGTGTTAAACATGTGTGAATGAAACAAAACACAACTCCAGATCTGTTTGTGATGAGGAAACTACATTTTAACAGATGAGAAAATAGAGTAATATGGGCCCTTTAAAAATACTGTAGTTTAAATGATAAAATGGCATTTTGAGCACCTTAATATTCACAACAATATTTAAGATGGTCATTACGTCATATTTGCAATCAATATTTTAACCTGTCATCTGTACTATCCACTCATTTCACTAAAAGTTAGAAGTTAGATTATTATTAAAAATCATGCCTAGCTTTATTGAGTTAATTGACATATTTCATCAGTCATTTTTGGGCAAAGTCCAAATAGTCCAAAGTCCTATACTTTCCAATTTTCCAAGTGTTATTATTTGTTTTTCTTCACAAAATCTCACCTGATTGTAGAGCTGATTTGGGATAAAAATCAAACAAACCTAATTAAAACACATCCACAGTAACTGACAAAATAGACAGAACTAAATTAATTAACATTACAATAACTAATTACATTTCAGTACATATTTGTACAGATTTTTCATGCAGAATGAAACATGAGATTTTGGTGTTTGCAGAGGGAAATACAGATTTATATAAAAATAAATATAACAGAAATGGGCAATATATCAGTTCCAGTATTGGTCAATATCAATACAGATTCTGCAGTTAGGTCTTCTGTATTGATTATACTTTATATTTTTATGTGCAGAGATGTACAGTTTCTGCTACACTCTGCCGCTTCCTCAGAACAGCCATGTGATGCGGCTGTGTCTTTTCAGCTGATTTCAACAGACTTAGGCCCTGTCATCCTATTCGAATAGTAGGACAACAACTGCAGATGGAGCCATCTGCAGTCTTTATTCTAGGGGTGAGAGAGCCAGTACACCCCTTCATCTCAATTCACAGTCTGGTGGGAGCATTTCTGGTTCTCAATGGCCTCCCTGATCCTGATGGGACTTGTTGCTCTCTGTGCCTATGACCTTGGTGTCTTCCTAGTCCATGAGATGGTCTTCCCTCTTACAGCAATCTGATATGGTGGATTTAAGTTATTCTTGATCAGCTTTTTGCTTAGTGGCTTGAGTGCATGTTTTGATCGTTTCCTTTTAACATTACGATTGGGTTCATTTTTCTGATGCACCAATATGATACTGATATCAGTTATCAGGGTTGATATTGAAAATTTTGGTGAATTGGATAGTGACTTCCAAGATGTTGGTTCAGCTGATATCCCATTTTGGTCTATAAACTGATGTAACCTGACAACCTGTAACCTGGACAATGCTGGCCTAAAACATCTCATAATATTAAACTTTTCTAATTTTTATAAAGCTGTTCTTGGTCTTGGTCCATTTTGTCCTTGGGGTGCACAAGTAACTGTCCTAATTTAGTGTGAGGTTTGAGAAGTGATGTCATGTTGCTCATGTATTGTCTCTGTTATACCTCTGACAAGTGGGAATGTAAGAATGTAAGAATGTAAGAATGTAAGCATGCTTCTCTGAGTTCTTGAGCGCACACACGGCATAGGGAGAGCCTTCAACACATGGAAAAAAGAACACAAAATGCACTGTGAAAAGGAAACAACTCATGGACTGGGACAATGCTCAGGTCATAGGCACAGAGAGCAACAAGTCCCATCAGGATCAGGGAAGCCATTGAGATCCAGAAACTGTAAATTGGGACAAGGGAGAGTACTAACTTTCTCACACCTGGGATACAGTTCTGAAGAAGTCAGACTGCAGATGGCGCTGTTGTTTTGCTGTTGCAAGTAGGAATGAGTCAAAATTGAAAAAATAGCATTATTTGGTTGTATGTTTACACAAACATGTAACAAATTATTTTATATCCTTAAATAAATAGTTGATTATTTTTTGGTATATCTATGTTTTAAGTGAAAAGTTATTCTCTGACTGTAACTTCAAATTAAGATATTTGTGGGCCTCACTTTGAGTATTGAAAGCTAAATATTGCTATCAACAAATATCAATTATCGGCCCCAGCAGCAGGCCAAATATCGGCTCTAAAAAATCCATATCAGCCCATCCCAAGAATAGATGGTACTTCAAAACCTGTAGTCTTTGAGATTTGCTAATTATCCTATGATTTATATTTCCCCCATGTACTGCATTATCCCACTCGAGTAAGTAATAATTACAAACCCATAAAATTATTGTATAGTTATATACACATAAACATGTCTCCGTTCATCTCTGTATCATCAGGACAGAACCACTCTGAGCAGATTTATACCGGCTCTTGTTGGGGATGATGCCCTTCTCCAGGAGCTGCATGTCTCTGCCCACGCGGATAGCCAGCCAGTTGCCCAGTTTGCCGTCGTACAGCGTGTCCACCACCTTGAAAAGCTCACCACGGCCGAACGCCAGACACTGGGGGCTCTCCTTCTCGTAGCGGAAGTGTGTGCGAATGAAAAAAGAATCCCCTCGGCCTGACACCAGGATGTCATTATACACTGTGGAGAGCAGGCACAGCACGTGAGACACAAAGTCCTAAATATGGCAGCATTAACGACAGTTCTGCACGGTATGACCCCTGATGTCCACTGACTTCAAGTGCAGTACGGTTTGGGTTCGATGTGGTTTTACTGCAGCTTGCATGCCCCACTGACGCAAGAGATTAGCATGTACAAGAACAACAACAGCAGTAAAACACTATGACCATTTTCTGGTTCGGCAAAGATAAGACTTCTTGCGGATTCTTTCTGCAGGCCGTGCCCCACCTGCACAACACTTGCACTGCACCACACCTGCAGGCAGTCAGTGTACACTGGGCGCAGGATTAGGTTCTATTTATTACAGAAAGGGTATTACACGTCATGGGGTATTAAGTGCTAACACATAACATATTTAGATCACAATGTTACCTTTTATTGTTTTAAAAATGCTTTATTTGCCAAGAACACCTTTAATCTGTGCTAGTGCAGCTTCTGCTGCTCAGTATCATTCTGGAGGTTCTGAGTTTTCAAATGAGGCATGGCCTGTCCATATACTGCACCATATACTCAAGACTGCACTTCAGGCTTCATTTATAAAGTTTGCTATAAAATGCCTAATAAGCGGAGCACACGAGTGGGACTTTGGCTTAATGAAGCAGTAGGACTAAAGGCAACTTCAACACTTTACATTTGTCTTTACGCACACTTGCCAGGAAATGACATGGCCCTATATGGTTTAGTTTTTATACTAGAGTGCAGGCTACGTGCCCTCCACTTTTTTTGGTATGTTTTGGCCATTTTATACTGTCACATGTATCCAAGTTGATTTAGAGGGAAATTCTTTCAACCAGCACTTGACTATTTATGCTTTATTGAATTTATTTATTGAGCACATGCATGTGTGCGTGTGTGCATGTGCGCATGCATCTGCATGTGTGTGTATGGAGGTGCTGACCATCCGGTTTGCTCTGGGCCAGGATGGTGACCAGATCTCCTTTTGGGATCTCCAGGAGGAAGAGAACGGCTTCCTCGCGCACCACACCCTGGAAGTCCACCTGGTTCACCTGCACACAGAGAGGAGCATCAGCCCATCTCCTCAACCACCAACCCACATCCTCATACCATCTTCTCACAGCACTGGGTGGAACTAAACACTAAATCAACATTTTTAGCTACTAAACTGTGTATATGGTATTTCAATATCACTAACTTCTGCTCATAGTGCTTTTTGGTCATTTTAGTGCACATAAGGTATTTATAGCTTTGAGGTAAAAGTGTTTAAAATTAGTGTATTCCGGCTCCAGTGGCCGCTGCAATTTTAAGTGCTCGGTGACATCACAAAGGACTGCTCTTATTACAGTGGGGCAGCAGTAGTAGCTAGTGAGATGTGTAATTATAAATTAAATAATTTAACATGGATAAAAGATAGAATACCTTAAGGATGCGGTCCCCGGTGCGCAGGCCCTCCTCCTCTGCGGGGCTGCCCTCCTGGACCCCAGCAACGAAGATGCCCACATCATTCCCCCCAGCCAGCCGTAGTCCCACACTGTCCCCCTTCTGGAAGGTTACCATCACTGTGTTGGGCCTGCACACAGGACATGGGGTGAGAGTTGGGCAGAAGAGCATGGAAACCCAACCGAAGTCTGATGGGACTCTTCAGAACTCGACTGGCTAAGCTGGATTCGGACAAGTATTTATAACTTATGTTTGGTCTCGGGTTGGACTCAGACACACTCAGAAATGTGGTGCAATACTTCAGATGCTTGTTTTTTAAAGCATAAAACATTGCCAATAAACCGTAGCGTTGCTGATGTTTGGTGGTTACAATATGGCAGAGCAGTTCAGAGTCACACATGAGCGCAGCAGCTTCAAAATTGCACACAAAAAAACCACCAACTATTACCCAATGGTACAGAGAAATTTTTAGAGTATTACCCATGGAAAGACTAAGTGCAAAACTAAAGGGCAGTGATGATGCATTCATAGAGCTATGGCAGCCACTGATAGAATACTTGCCCAAGGACTTGAGTGACACTATACAGAGGGGTGGAGGCTTGCTGCAGTGGCGGGCTCTGGGCCAGCCGGGTTGACCCATACACTCTGTCACTCTTCTGGTTAGGGCTGGGCAATTGACTGAATTTCGCCGAATGTCATTTGCAGGGGGTTTGTAATCGGGATATCATGATTGTTGGTAATGATGCATGATTTCAATTGTCATTTTAATGGTTGTGATAATTGTTTTCTCTATGATGAAACAGCTCTACCTCTGGTGGTAAATCGAGGTCCTAATTTATTTTTACTTTATCTTAGTAAGTAATGTAAACATGTATGTGATGTGTGATATCTGTGCTCAGACTGCTGTTGTTTTTTGTTTTTTTTTTTTTTTTTTGTTGTATGGAAAATTTGAAAAATCTTCAATAAAATATGTTTAAAAAAAAAAAAAAATTGCACACAAAAAGACACAAAGTCAGGTAACACTTCCACTAACTCATGAAGAAGCAAATCGCAGCCAGAATCTAGTTAATCGGATAATACCCTTTAGGGTACTATGTAGTACAGTACTTGAGAATTAACCCGATAAAGCCTTTAGACTATTATGTAGGTAGCCAATGGGCCTGTTTCACTTGATGCATGTATTCGTTTTTGTGATTAAAAAAAATGATTGAAAATATTATGCTACCCTGGGCTCAGCTTCTTGTGCTAAGGTGCACTTGTTGCTCCGTGTGCGTGTGCTGCTGTGCTTCATTCATTTATGTTGACGTTCCAAATGTTTTTTTCATTTGATTGATAAAATTGGATTTTCCACACAAACAATATCCTAAGTGTGTCCTAGTAGGCCTAAGAAACTAGTGTGATTTTAATTGTCGGAGTCGGACACAATTGCCTTAATGCCTATAGGGCTCAGTACGGATTTCATCACTGCTCTGTTGGATGAGGGCTGGTCTCGTACTGAAAAAAAATCGTCCCCATTCACACTCTACTGGGCAGGGAGTTGGGAGTGAGGTGGGGAGAGATGGAAATGAGGTGGAGAAGAGACTGGAGTGAGATGAGAGTGAGATGAGCTGAAGTGGGGGTTAAGGTGGGGGTGAGACATGGGTCTGTGCCTGTGTTCCGGACACTTACCCATACAGCTTCTCCTCCTCGGGGCTTGGTCGGAGCAGGATCTTGGGCATATTAGTCACAGATGCTGTTGAAAAACCAAAATAAATGATTATTTTCATATTGACAAATGTATATGTTGTTTTTATTCCATTGGCTGATAATGTAGGCTATATAAGAAAAACAAGTCCAAACCTCCTCTGAAGAATACGTCTAAACATAAGCCCTGTCTGAAGGTGTGGACCTTACCAGGAGGCTGGCTCTCCATGGGTGTGTGCCTGGGCTGGCTCGGCTCAAGGGCCCTGGGCTCTGGTACTCTGAAGGGGGAGCTCACAGTGGATAGGTCAGCGGCTGTGGTCAGCTCATCCCTGTGGAGAGGACCACACACTGCACACGTCACACCGACTACTGGATGAGACACACACACACACACACACACACACACACACACACACACACACACACACACGCAGGCTGCACTGCTTATACAGCATTCTTCACATAAGTATTTAAAAATGTCTGGGTGTTGTATTATAAAGTTTTTGAGAATAACTTTTTTCAAAAGCAGTCAACATGTATGACAGCTGTATATGTTTGTAGAGTGACATCTGTGGAAAAGGTTCTTAATAAAAGCACAAAACAATACAACTCAGTTATTGTAAACTCAGTAAAAACACAATTTGATTTACTCCTATATAACACAATTTTGCTTAAAATATATGTTGTAATAAGGGTTTATTTAACATTGTGTCCTATTAAAGTATATCTGAAGACTAACATTTTAATGTAATGCTTCATGAACATTTAAGTTTTATAATATTTCAGTTTCTATTTTAAAGTTAATTAACACAAATCAAGCTGTAGATTTCAATGTCCTTTATTACTTAAGTCACATAAAATTAACTGCCAAATTCAAGTTTCTTTAAAAATGGCAAAACTCCCACCAATGCATAAACCGATGGAGTTGATAAAATGTGTCAACTCTGCTAAAAGATGCTACAGGTTTAACACTGGCCAGACTTTACAGCACTGACAATTTCACTTCCAACTTCCAAATTCACTATAGCAGAGGAAAGTCCATTCCTCCTCAAACCCGTGTCTCAGTGTGCATCCACCCTTTACCCTAATCTCCCTCTCCTCTGCTCCTCCAAGAGTTTTTATTCTGATATCAGTGATTTTACATATTTTACTTGGCATTAGATCCTTTGAAACACTAGTGTCACAACATGTTCAACTATAGCAGGCTCAAAATATAAGGGACAACTGTCCAATTCTATTTCAAGAGATGAAAAATATTTTCAGTCTATTCAATTATATTTTTTTGTTATGAAAACTGGGAATTAAACCTTTAATTCTTTACTAAGTTGGAACTCTGTCAAATCCATCTCAGCTTAATGTTATAAAATATATGATTTATGTTCTATGAATATATATTGAACGTACGCCATATAATGTCACTTTAACCCATTTCAAGTATTAAGAGGCTACAGGTGCATTTGTCAACTCCATCAGCAATCGGTCAACTCCATCAGACCTGAGATCTGAGTTGGCAAAATGCATGTTTTCCCCTTGTTAAGCATAGATGCACTGCAGCTAGTCTTAATGACCTTGCTCAAGGCCCAGTACTATTTAAATAGACAGGGTTGACACAGGGTTGTCACAGCTGTGACAGCAAAAATTTCAACGTTGTTAAGTCTTAAAATGTGGTGGTGCTGCGTTCATTGGAGTAAGGGTAACAAACAGACATTTAGATGATTATACTACTGACTGATTTAAAGAGATTTTTCAAAAGATCAGACTGAGTTGACGCAAGCTGAATTTTGAAGAAAATATAAGTTTACTGTAGGCATTTTTTAAATATTTAAAGTCCTTTAATTCAATCAAATTCAATTTTGTTCACATAAATTGAGTTTTTTGAGCAGTTGAACTCCCTGAATCTTGGACATACAAAAAACCGAACGAAAAAAAAAAAACAAAAAAAAACAAAAAAAACACCAAAAATATTTTCAAATAAATAGCTCTAGTAAACAGATCTCCCTTAGTGTGTAATTATGATATTTTAAAAACATTTTTCAACAAATTGCTGTGTTTTAGAGAGGACCTGTTTTGTCCTGACTCTGTCCTGAAGAATCACCTAATTATATTGGCTCCACAGGAAACTAGATCCTTCTCCTTTCCTGGGAATTCACACATCAGTGTGATTGGTCTAATCCACCGGTCACTCACTCAGGCATGACGGAGACTAGTGGGAGGTAGATGTATGTGTCTGTGTATGGGCATAGGGCTGCATTAAATAGAAACGCAATGCAAAAATGCATTAAAATGCAGCTGCAAGATTACTAACAGGTACTAAAAAACAAGAGCAAATTACTCCAGTACTAAAAAAATATCCATTGGCTTCCAGTTGAGTTTAGAGTA
>KN520050.1:1925-35734 GCA_000787155.1 Scartelaos histophorus | reverse complement strand
ATAGATAGATAGATAGATAGATATTGTCTATCTATCTATCTATCTATCTAGTCATATATAAAAATACATGTTTTTTAACACATACAGTATGTGTTAAAATAATAATAAATAATAAAATAGGGTGTCTGCATATGTATACATTTCTGTTGTAATAATGTAGGTAATGTTTGTATTTGCTTCGCAGAAATGTTTTACTCAATGGGCCCTGCAGGGATGACTAGTAGTGTTACCTCTGTTCGATCTGGAAGTGAGATGTCAGACAGTGATATGGAGTCTTCTTCTCACAGTCTTTCTAGTCTTGCACAACCCACAGTATTAACTTCACAGGTATTGTTCTTTTGTTTTCTCTCATAATCTTCTTTGAGGTTAATCTGAAGTTTACTTTTTTAAAAGGGGATGGTGAATTGTCCAAGACGATATCCCGTAGCTGGCTGCTTGTCAAGTCTACCACAAGCCAACACAAGGCTCAGAGGTAATGTACATTTCGGTGCATATGATGAAAATTAGCACATATTGAGCAGTTTAATTTCTGCAGTACTGTTTATGTTTGACTTGTGACTCTATGTTGCAGGACGATCACGCAACAGCCAAGCAGAACAGATGAAGCCCGATTCTCTGCTACGTCTGACACTTGGTGGGCTCACACTCACTCTTCTTCAAGAGGACCCATCCACCAGCAGCCAGACACCTGTACCTTTAGCCCAAGTGTCTCAGGTCTTCTTTAAGGAGCTGGTGTCCTTTAAGGACAGCATGTTTAGTGAAAGAGACTTTCACCATTTAAGAAGCAGCTTTGCAAAAGCTTGTCCACATTCCCACCTCAGGTACAGCTGCTTTTAGTGAGTTCATTTTCACAGTGTGCAAAGGATTGCAAGCTATATATTCTGTCTTGCTATTTAAGGTTAACAGGAGCAGCAGTGCAGGTTTCTTGTGAAATGCGGAGTGGAAGACGCAGCAGTCGTTCAGTGACCTCTGACCTCTCCTTCAGCAGACTGGAGCTGCTGGAGTGCCTTTGGGAGGAAGGCAAGCCACAATACAGTGAGGTAGAAAATGTTTGAACCATTACAGCACATTATTTAATTTGTCATTAGAGTCTAGATTTTGTCTTTTTAATAATGTATTCAATTTGTGTTAAACAACTAAAGAATTGTGAATTTGAAAACACTGACATTTTTTCTGCCCTGCCCTATCCTTTTTAGCTGATTCAGTTTCAGAAAGCAGGCTTGTTCACTGTGGGATCTACAGCCAGACCATGTGCTCAGCTGCACTACAGCCTCAGTGAAAAACAGCAGAGGAAGGTACGTCCTGTGTTTTCAAGATCAACAAGTCTCTTTATTATGTGTGGTTTGATTGAAAGATCCTAATTAGCACAGGGCAATGTTAGTGTGATAAAACACACAAAAGCTGACAACTTAAAAATACAACTATTCACTGAATTACCAAACCAACTTAAAACATCACAAAGAGCATATGTAACTCCTGCAAGACTCAAAAAAATAGACCCCCACTCCTCCTACTTTACATTTTATGGCACTGTCCAGAGATTCATACATTTTGGAAATAATAATTATCAATTATTTTTATTATCAATGTAGACTGTACTCAATGCTAAAACCTTTACCATTTGTCTTACAAGGGGAAACAGCGGATCTTAAGAAGAGAAAGTGTTGTGCGAATAGAATTGGCCGAGCTGACCGCTGAGTTGGACCTGGACATTCTCAGTCGTTTGAGTAACCTGAGCAGAGCATTCAGTCACTGTCCGTCCCAAAGTCCAAGCCCTGGACATACACAGGTAAATTTGGGTTTAAATACTACTGAGCTCCCATAAGTGCATACTGTCCACTACATTTTCCTACAATGTCTGAGTACATAGGGGAATGAATATGTGGAAATGGGGGTGAGTGGTTCCTTGGGTGTGCCAGATGGAGGCAGAAAAGTGCTTTATAAATGCTGCCCTTTTGCCATTTTAGCCTTGATTCTAACATATTTGAACCACAAATCTGTAATACCTATGTAAATCTTTTTTTGCTGGTCTTGCTCTCATGTTAGCTAGATGAGTTAAAAACAAAGAAATGTTCTATATACTCCTTACCATATTAATAATTTTTATGTACTTTTGTTTAAAATGTGTGTTTTTCTAAACCCTCCCTCTGTTGTCTTATTCTCTTTTAGACCCAGGGTTGTGAGCTGTATTCTTCCTTCTCTCTCCTCTCTCCTCACGCTGTCCTCAGATTGCGCTTTCCCATACCAGACTTGCGGCCTCCCTCAAAGCGCAGACCCCCAACCCAAAGAGCAGTTCGTCAAGAAATCTTGGTCCTGGAATTAGCTGAACTTGAGGTCAAACACCAAGAAGCACCTGACCTCCAGGAGCAGACCGTGCCGGGACAGCCTTGGGCACCCTGCCTTACTCAGCTGCTTGAGGCTTCCTTTACCGACCTTCATGGTAATGTAATGTTCATACAGTCATTTCAGATAACATGACTCTAAGATGCCATTAATTAAAACATATACTTTGATCATTTGTATAATCTAATCCCTTTGTAAACATAGGGAATTTTAAATATTTTTTCTGCACCAGGGTCTTATGAGGGCTGGGAAGGAGGCTCTTTCCCATGTGTCAGAGTACAGAAGAGTAAAGACTCTATCCCCAGGTAGGAGGCTGTTACATTATTTAGGAAGTTCTTGTCATTTCCTGATGTGGAACTCTGTCCAATTTGGCCCCATTTTCAAACTGCACATGCTCAAATCTTCGTAAATTTCTATAATTAACATACTTGGGTCAAACCTCATGTTTGAGATTTGTTTGTTAAAATTTACTTTTTTACCTTTATTTAACACTCTGATTATGACCAGGATCTCTGTGCGTGTCCGTGGTGGAGAGGCCCATGATCCAGCTGCAGGAATGGGTGGAGGAGGACTCATCAGAGACCAAGGAGCTGCCTTTTTTGAAAGCCACTGTGAACTTCAAGATAAAACAAGCTCACCCTTCTCTTCTAACCGGACAATGTTTGAAACGGAAGAGGTGCAATCAAAGTGACAGTCCTCTTGATGAATTGCATTTTATTCATTCATTTGTCTGCCATCTATAGATGGTGATTCCTGCAGATGCAGAAGAGATGAAGCAATTTCAAGCCCAGTCTGTTGCTCATTGTCAGTGTGCTGTGGATATCAGCCTGCCTTTGGTCTATATCCTGTTGCCAAGTAAACAGGCCTTCCAAAGTATCTACAACAGGTTTGTGGCAAAACATTGGATCTTCTTATGTCATCTTGTCTATCTCCTTGATATAAAATACTATTATGGTCATTTTAACAAAAAATTTGGAAAATTTAAGTGGAGGTCTTGTTTTTAAGGATCAATAATGATCTTCTGATGTGGGAACCACCACTGCCTCCTCCTTCAAACCATAGCCCTGACCAAAGCCATAGGTATGATGAGTTTCATCTCTGCAAATCAGCCTTCAGACTGGGTGAGTTTGACAACAATAAAATAGATCACATGCACTAGCTTTCTGGGTGCTACGGTGAATTTTTGTTTGTCAAGACTCTGACTCAGAGGAGGATGAGCCTTCTTACCACTTGGCCAATGATTTGTCTGGAAAAACTCAAGCAGCTGCTCGTCCCTGCCACAACCTCAGCCTTCTGTCCCTCACTGTGATTATTGACAAAGGTCGTCTTCAGGCCCGGACAGATGAGAAGGTACTTTTAGTCCTTTGCTGTTCTATAGGCATATGTATGTACATATCAGTTCATTATGGGTGAAATGTTCCCTAATTCAAATGCAAATAGGAAGAACAAGGTCAAGGGGAGTTTGTGTTGGATCTTGAAGGAGGGAAAATCTTCAGTGTGGCACAGTATCAGAATGACCCTAACCTAAACTACCTATGTGTAGAAAGCAGAAAAGTTGAGCTCTATCATCAAGGTATCTACATTATGTTGATTGATTGATTGAATGATTTGTATTACGCTGAAGTATCTGGAATAATTATGTTCTCTTCTTTTTAAGCTGTAGTGAAAGATTTCTTAATACCGGCACACTTGGAGATCCCTAGTTTTACCCCTCCAAAGCACCTAGACCCTACCATCTATCCCACAGAACCTGGTGTGAGCTGTGTCAGCGGCAGAGAGGCTGACACCATGATGTTGTCCACAGCTATCAAAATCACACTTGACCTCCAAAAAAATGTTAAAGTTAGTCACTGTCTCGCATTTGAGACTAACGTTACTTGTATGTAGAACTCTTTATTATTATGTTTTTGTCCAGGAATTCTTAGTCGCTCTTCGATTGCAAGGAGCCACCATGAGACATTACATGACACAAACAGATCAAAGTTGGCATGAACAGGTAAATATATCAAAGTAAAGAAACAAAAATATTAAATAGATATTTGACACAACATTTGACAAAGGGATAGGGCAGTCTTTTGTTATTTTGTTTGTTGAGGATTGTGTTTCATCTAATACTGTTCTAAAATGGTGTACTTACATGTGGTAATTTTTATATTTCAGCTTGTTGAATTTCTTGATGTCATTGATGATCCTATTCTGGGATACACTGCTCCGGCTGTCATCACTGTTCTCCATACACACCTTGCTTCCTGTGCTGTTGACTACCGGTAAACTTGTTAAATCTTCAGATTTATCTGCATATATCAAGTATTTGCTCCTCTACAAAAACATCAACACTATAATACTTTTTGTCTTAACAGACCACTGTATTTACCATTGCGAGTGTTGCTGACAGCAGAGTCTTTCTCATTGTCCAGTAATATCATCGTTGACACTGCAACATTTCACCTCAGGTACAGTTCTTTACTACTTTCCTAATTTATCAAGAAAGATAACCTAAAATAACTATAAAATGGCTTCAGATTTATTTTAGATGATTCTGCCCTCTACCTCTCTGATAAATGTGAGACTGACACAGTGGACTTGAGAAAAGGTAACAACATGAAAATCAATGATCATTTGTTTTCTTTTGCTTAACTAAAGACAAAATTATTGTATGTCATGCAGATTATGTGTGTATTCTGGACATTGACTTGTTGGAGCTTGCCATAACCACATGGAAAGGAAATTGTACAGGCAAACTAGTGTGTAACTATTATTTATATTGCTATTTAACTCAACATAAATAAGACATTTATGCAATTTCATCCTTTTTCTTAATTTTGTCTTTTATCCTCAGTCTCAACCACTTTTTGAGCTGCGTTGTTCAAATAATGTGGTCCACATTCACACCTGTGCTGACTCCTGTGCTGCTCTGGTTAATTTGCTGCAGTACCTGGTCTCACAGGGCGACCTACATCCTCCTCCACGTCATGCTTCCCCTACAGAAATTGCTGGCCAGAAATTACCAGTAAAACTTTAATAAAATGTCCCAATACTTAATACATTTTTTATTTTATTAACTTGTATTTGTCCTTTTTGGTTAGCTATCAGAAACTCCTGTGTCTGTGGTGGCCTGCCCTCCAGCTGAAACAGCTGAGATTAATCAATGTGATCTAACAGATGCCTTAATTGATACAGAGAAGAGCCATACTGAAGAAAGTTTGGAGACAGGTATCTGCCATATTTATACATAGTTAATTAATACATAGTATTTATACATAGTTATTTGTATTGTGTAGAGATTGATATTAAATATTGTGTTGACTCCATGTGTGCAGGGGCCTGCTCCGTGCCACGAGGCTCTCCCGTGTCCGTGTACCTGTTTCCTGGTGAAGCCTCAAAGCACAGTCCCACTGGTCTCCATGCCAACGAGTCAGAGTTGGATGGACTGGTTGCCACAGCAACAGAAGCTCAGCCAGACATGGCAATGTCTGATGAAGCATCCGAGGGCTCCACTGATAACGATGACTTCTGCATTTTAGAGGCTCCAGGCATGGGTATTCCTGTAAGTCTGATAATTATCCTTACTGTTCATCTTTCATCTCTGGTGTGTTTAAAAGTTTTAAAAGTCTCTTCTATGCTTTAATCAGCCCAGAGATGGGGAGCCAGTGGTTACAGTTCTAGCCCAGGGTCCCATACGAGTGAAAGAGAGTCATTTCTCCAGACCCAGAGGTAGCTCAGACCTGCTCCGTGCACCAAGCCGCTTCCCTGTGCCCAAAAACAGAATGGTGTTGCGTGAAATTTCTGTGGTCTGGCATCTTTATGGAGGAAAAGATTTTGGAGGCAAATCCATTTCTATACATAATCAAAATGCTAACAGGTAAAACAGTCCTAGTCAAAATGACTAATGCAAATACTGTATGTTTTGCATATTAAAATGTCCTTCTGTTCTGCAGGGCTCGCTCAGTTCCTGCTGGTGTTCGAGGATCACCGTCCCGCTCTGTGGGCTCTTCTCGGCCACAAAACTCCTGGCGCTGGGCTGGGGGCAGCGGTCGCCAGCACTCATTGCTAATGGAGATTCAACTAACCAAGGTGTGTTAATAAAACAAATTAAACTGTACAAAATTAAACTGACAGATTTATAAAAATGACGTTTGTTGCACTCACAAACACTATAGGTTTCATTCCAACATGAAACTTACCCAGTTGCTATAGCAGCACACGAGGGGGATGGATCTGCAGGTGGAATAATAGGCCTAAGCGGAGAGCAGCCACTGTCCAGACAAGTGTTCATAGTCCAGGAGCTAGAGGTGCGGGACCGCCTGGCTTCCTCGCAAATAAACAAATTCCTCTACCTCTACACTAGCGAGAGCATGCCTCGACGAGCCCATTCAAACATGGTGAGAAAGACTAGAGTGGCTGCACTTGTTTATACTATATAAGATGTAAGATTATAAATGTAAACTTTGTCTCTGGTTTCAGCTGACAGTGAAGGCCCTGCAAGTGTGTCCAGAGTCTGGCCTGGGTGGTCCAGAGTGCTGTCTCAGGGTCAGCTTGTTGCCATTAAGATTAAACATTGACCAGGTAACTCGGTAAACATGTCGAAGAATAGTATGAAGACAATGTAATGTAATATTGTCTTATTGTCTATGCTTTGTCTAGGATGCACTGTTTTTCCTGAAGGACTTTTTTAGTAATTTAGCATCCTCTGTTAACCCATACCTGCCAATGGACTCTGCCACAGAGGGTAGGATCTTTTAATTTATCAGAGCGCTCTATTTTTAAAAATGCATTAAGACAGACTGGATCTTTTTTAATTTTTTTCAGTGAAAGCTGATTCAACACAAAAGGAGGAGGCTGAAACTGGATTGGGACCTGATCTTTCAGCCTCTGTGGAAACTACCTACAGTGAAAGGAGTTCATCCTCTGCTGGCTCCACCTCCTCATCTGATCAGCCCATCTATTTCCGGTAAAAAAAACACATAAAGGAATACGGGGTGCACAATATTTGTGCCTCTGATCTTTGTGTACATTTGTAGATTAAGATTAAGATTTATTATCTAAATACATGTAAATATTAAGATGTACTTTGCTCACTCATCAAGCTTTAATGTAAACAGATGCTAGTTACAACAATATTTAAAAAAGAATGTAAGTTAAACTCATCCTTTTGTTTTAGGGAGTTCCGTTTCACCTCTGAAGTGCCTATCTGGCTGGATTATCATGGCAAACATGTTGTCATTGAGCAGGTATTCATTTGAGTTACTGTATTTTTAATGTTAAGATGATATAATGACAACACTGTATTTCCTTTTTTAGGGAACATTTGCAGGAATTTTGATTGGTCTGGCACAGTTGAATTGTTCTGAGCTTAAACTAAAGAGGCTATGTTGCAGGCATGGGTATGTGTCTATGTATACAGAGAGAACTTCATTTTTTACAACTGATACTGCATATTATTTACATTTTTTACTTCTTATATTTTTAAAATGCTGTGTTTTGTTTTTTGTTTTTTTTCTTTTTCCAGCCTTCTTGGTGTTGACAAAGTGATCCAATATGCAGTCACTGAATGGCTGGCTGACATTCGGAAGAATCAGCTGCCGGGCATTTTGGGAGGTGTAGGCCCTATGCACTCTGTTGTACAGCTATGTAAGCACTTAAGTTAAATTATATTTGTATATTTTAACAAGGCCTACATTTTAACTCCTATAGATTAATGATCGTGTTGCTTGTTTTCAGTCCATGGTGTACGTGACTTGTTCTGGTTGCCCATTGAGCAGTATAGAAAAGATGGGCGTATTATTCGAGGTCTCCAGAGGGGGGCAGCATCTTTTGGCACCTCTACTGCATCAGCTGCTCTGGAACTGAGCAACAGGCTGGTTCAGGCCATCCAGGTATCATAACATAGCTATTTTAGTATAAAAGTGCTTTTTTTTATGTATTTTGTGAATTTCTACAACTACTTTTCAAGGCCACAGCAGAGACGGTGTATGACATCCTTTCTCCAACACCTCCTCTCAATCGCTGTGCCATCACTGAAGGCCGGGTGACAACCAGCAGGTCACGAAGGGCTGTCCAACCCGCTGACCTAAGGGAAGGAGTTGCTAAGGCTTATGACACAGTCAGAGAGGTACTTTACCACTCATGATCAATATTATATTTATTTTTACATTCATACTTGCATATTTACATACACTTAACTTGTGTTTAGGGGGTGATTGACACAGCTCAGACTCTGTGTGATGTAGCATCTCGTGGACATGAACAGAAGGGTCTCCCTGGTGCTGTGGGTGGGGTTTTACGGCAAATCCCACCTACTGTTGTCAGACCTTTAATAGTGGCATCTGAAGCCACTTCCAATCTCCTCGGTGGCATGAGGAACCAGATCAAGCCAGACGCTCGGAAGGAGGATTTCCTGAAATGGCGCACAGAGGACAGCCAAGAATGATGGAAGAGACTTTTGCGTGAATGTTTGTATGTGCTGATTATTTTTGACTTGAAGGGAGCAAATGCAGGGTTTAAATGTGTATTTGCATGTATGTATGTGCATGTGTGTATGGACTAACAAGAATCTGGTAGCCACAAACTATTACTGCAGTCACTAACGCCATCTGTTTAACATCTCTATAATACAAAAATCAAGTACCTTTTTTTTCCTTTCTCATATTTATAGGTTATCTTCTGCTACAAATTTATTGCTAATTCACACCAGAATTCTTGCTTAATCTTGAGAGTCTGATCATTTTATTTTCCAAGACCTCATCGACATACAACTGCTAGAAGGAAACATTGTCTTACAAAATTTTGTTTGCAGCCTGCCGGTCTTCTCAACTTTTAAAGGGTATTACCAAACTCAGCACCACCTTGTTGGGATCTTGGTGGACTGCTGGTCATGGCTATTCAGTGTGTTATTGGTAATAAGAAAAGATAAAGATCCTCTATGCATTTTTTATTTGTGCCATATAACCTTTGCCTGTTTGCAGTTGCTTGACTAAACAACTGACTTTCCCGTTGCATCTTGAATATTTCTTTTCTGACAGACCTTTATAATTGGTTGTCTTAATTTACAGTGGAATTGGCTACCATCTTCAGATGCTTTGGCCATGTGTTTAGTTGCCTTGTTCAGCATTTTAATCTTTTAAATTTGGTCACATTTGTATGTTTGAGCAATGGACATATAAACACTGAGGGGAAATTTGGGATTTTATGTTTTTGGAATAAATGTGAAGAGTGTGTGACAGCATATGAAAATGTCTGTGAGTATGATGCATGCTTGAGGATGACTGATGCTAATACTTCCACCAAGTGTGTCATTTGTATTTCTGTTCATGTTAACTGTTTGAATGACTTACAACACAAAAAGAAAGTATACAACTTTACTAGAAAAATATCAATAAAAATCTGTCCAAAAACTGAAAATAGTTGTGTTCCTTATCATATACAAAATTAAAAAGAATAAATCTCTTTCAGGGAGCTTGATGTCTGTTTAGTGGAACCAGAAAGTAAATTATGTTTCTGGGGATGTTTTATGTGACGAACCAAAAGCGTTTCCGGTCCACATGCAAACGTTTCAGTGTGATTTTATTTCGTGAAGCTCGTATAGTTTTTTTTGTTTTATTCGTGGAGGTTAATAACGTCAATGAAAAATGAAGTTACTCACGCATAACATGCTGACCTCTCATGTAAAAGGAGTCACGAAAGGATATCCCCTGCTCATAAAGGTAAAGAAGCTCTGCTTATGGCCTTTAGTCAGTACTGTTCAAGTTAAATTAGATAAGTGAAAACTGAAGTTCTGAGCCTGTATAATTAAAGACACTTTATTATGCTAATACATATATCTATATTCATTTAAGGCAACCGAGGTGAAACTTAACGAGGTGGAGTTTAACCCTGAATTTATCAGTAGGATGATTCCCAAACTGGAGTGGAGTGCTCTTATCCATGCTGCACAGGAGGTTGTTTTATTTTTAGTATAAATTAAAAAATAAACATTTTCACTCTGTCATTAAGCCAGTTTTAAACAACTTAAACCTTTCCAGCTGGGCCACAGAGAAGACTTGCCTGATGATCTTCTTCCAGATTATGACAAAAATGAAGAATTCCTGAAGAAAGTGCACAGAGCACTACTTGAGGTATTGTAACCAACATTGTCTTATGTTAAATAACATACATTACGCTATTTCCTGATCTATGCCATCAAACACATACCCAGAGTTGTGTTTTATTCGCTCATGTTTAACACACAAACCCTGCATATTTAGGCTGAGTTCTTCTTTCAAACACAAAATGCCTTGTTCCATCTTGTGATCATGTCATGTGGTAATACAAGAAGATCTCCTCTGTGTTTTTAACCTGAAGACTACCATTACCACTAAATAAATAAAGGGTTCCTCAAACATGTAGAAATGAAACAAGACACAACTTCAGGGATGTTTTTGGCTTAAAGCTCACATTGTCATAGTCTTTTTATTATTATTTTATTACTATTTTACAAACATTGAAAAATAATAAGTTAATTAAATGATGTGAGTGCTCACCCAGATCACTGCAGTTTTTCCTAAAACGTCATCATGGTCCTGAACGCTAAACCCAATTTGAAAAAAATAACATTTGTGTAAATGAGGCAAAAATAGATTACCTTTCCTATTTTTCGTTTTCTAATAAAAAAAGATTATTTTAATAATTGATTTCAGTTTGTTAAATAGATTCATTCAATTCTACGTGGCACACGTAGTTTAAAAACACATGGCAGACATAATGTTTTGTTATCTTTACAGGTGGAGGTGATGGAGGGCTGTCTGAAGTGCCCTGAATCAGGGAGGGAGTTTCCCATTTCCAGAGGCATTCCAAACATGCTGCTGAACGAAGACGAGGTGTAGACATCATCACCTGTTGACAACTCTGAGGCTTCAAAAACATTGAAATATCGAAAGGTTTTGATTCAGATGCAGGACTTTAAATAGAACAAAGACAATTTATTATTGTGTTTCAAATATCACACCACAGGAGTTTGTCTGTATTTTTATTTATTTTTTTATTATTGAGAAAAATAACTTTACAATAAAACTTTCTCTGTTTCCGTGACAACCAAACCCACTTTTTGGTTTTTGTGGAAAATAATGACAGGATCATATTACAGACATGCACAAATAATGCCCTTGTTGAATCTTGCGGTAGACTCTGGACCCCACCTCGGCCCAGTCAGGGTTAAGAAAATGCTCTGAGCCAGATGACGTGGCTGTGGTTTTTTCTATATTTGGATTTTGAGGAAAAAGCTGCAAGAGTGGCCAGGCCAGAGGTTGTTTTTGAGGAAGTTTTTTATTTTTTTTTTTTAAAGCCAGACATTACACCACACTTCAGGGCAGATTCCTCATGCCCAACGGATTGTCTGCCCTTTTTTAACAAAGCTGAGTTCTTTAATCTTGTGGTTGGTATGAAGGGGAAAATGACTCCTTGATGTTGCAAGTTTGAACAGGAGACCATATGATTCTTGCCGTGTTATGATTTTTAGGAGTTTCTGTGGCGAAGACATTTAAGGGTGGAGGAGGTGCACTGATCATAAGCCTTAAAGCAGTTTTAGTCTATCCTACCTTTCCCTTCTACTTAGAGCAATTATAGGCCAGCACCCACAACTATAATAACGGTATAATGGGATGGCAGCATAGCAGCAATAAAAACCACCCTGACAGATTAACAGCCCTGCTGAAAGCTATAATTAAGAAGAGAACGAAGAAATGGGGCTAGATTGATAAATGCACAATAAATATTCAAACTAAAACGTGTTTAGGGGATGTAGTGAATTTATGAAATTTCAATACCATAGTGTCATGTACATAACTATAAAATGTATTAAGCTGGCATATTATCTATTTTAAATCAAATGTGTTTACAGAATAATTTAATTCTGTTTAACTCGTTGTTTCTCGAAGCTGAAGATAGCCTTTGCCTACATAATCACAGTCTCTTGAATTTTGTGGCAGTCCACAGCATAACCACCACCACCTCTTACCGCCCATGCACCTCCCTCTCTCCGTCACAGCCTCCGTCCCGTCCCTCTGCATGGACTGGTGCTGCAGTCACTTAAACCAGGTCTGCTGCTTCTGTCTTTTCATGGATTTTTTGGGGGGCACATCGAAACCTTGGATCTGTAATTTACTGTAGCCTATATTTTTTATTTATTTATTGAGGCACAGGGAACTCATTCATGCATTTTCTGCTCCATGTCTTTTGGCTGACATTTTCCATGTTTTGATGTTTATATGAGGGGATAAATAGGCCCACCATGGTGTTTCGAATATAAACCAGCCGTTCTCTACCTTTTAGTTTTAATGCAGCGCGTTTTCCTTTTCCCAATAACTGGCAGTGGGAGGACCTCATAAGCTTTGAGTTAGACTTTTGGAATGGCCCCATTTTGTGTCCTTCTCATGGGTCTGTCGGAGGTAACTTCACGGGAGCCGCGACAGGCGCAGTGAGCAGCTGATGATTTACTTTATTTGCGACATGGGCTGAGCTACTGCGACTGTTTTCTTGAGAGCAGGTTTGGACAGATTGGAAATGGATAGCGGGTAAGAAAGACAACGTTTTGACTCAACACAGACTCAAGTTGACTGAGCCATAAACCAATTAGATTTTTTTTTCCAAGCAAAAGTCTGCATCAGCAGAGAGCAGCCACCGTCTGGTTGGGGCCAAATCCAGTTTGGCCCTGCCGTGTCTTACAGTAGAGCTGTGCGCTTCAAAACAAATACAACAATTAAGAGACGTCCTTTTGTGGTATAAAGCTGATATTTGAAAGAGCATCTGTGTGTTGAGTCGTCCCCAGCCGTGTGGACCATGTGGCTGTCGCACCTGGTCGTGCTCCTGCTGCTCCTGCTGCTCCGCGTGCTCGGTGCGCTCGTGCAGGGGCTCAACACGTGCCAGTCTATAAACCTGGATGAGCAGAAGTCCCGGCGCATTGAGGCAGTGCGCGGACAGATCCTCAGCAAACTGCGAATCCGCAGCCCACCTGACGATGAGGACGAGCAGCCCCCGGCCCCGGTGCCCTCAGAGGTCATGCTCCTCTACAACAGCACGCGCGAGCTGCTCAAGGAGCGCGCGCGTCTGGCCGAGTCCGCGTGCGACCGCGAGAGCAGCGAGGAGGATTATTACGCCAAAGAAGTGCAGAGGATCGACATGCTCCCCGTGCGCACCGACAACAGTAAGACCTCCAGGGACTCACTCAAGACTATGGAAACAAGTTTTGTTTTTTGTTTTTTTACGCTAAACTTGACTTCTACGACATTATTCATAGTAATCATGCAGGAGACAACAGATAACTGGTCTAAACGTTGTGTTTCCTTTAGATGCCCTGCAGCCTGTGACCCCAGACCCACACTACAGAGTGGTGAACTTTGATGTGAGTGCAGTGGATTTGACCAACAGCACATTGGTTAAAGCTGAGTTTAGGATCTTCAGAGCTCCCAACCCAAAGGCCCGGGCAGCAGAGCAGAGAGTGGAGATCTTCCAGGTACACATTACATTTCAAAACCAGCCAAAACAAACAGCAGATTCCTTTGTGTGAGTTTCACTGCAGAGGTATAAACCCATGCCTGGCAATTACATTGACTGCACCAAATCGTTTGTTGTAGGTGTGACTAACATTTCTCGTGTACTTCTATTATTCTTTATTGATTGATTGAATTTTGTAAATAGTTACTTAGACCAGATGAGGATAGCACTTCCACACAGCGTTACATTGACTCCCGCACCATCCAGACCAGGGCAAAGGGAGCCTGGATTTCTGTTGATGTCACAGAGACAGTTAAAGATTGGGTGTCTGACTCAGGTAAGCCTTAGAAAATGCTTTATTCATACTAATGGCTCACAGTATTAATTATGGAACATTTCTTTGTATTAATCAGAAAATAACTTGGGTTTAAAATTGAGTATCCACTGCCCCTGCTGCACATTTGTTCCATCTACAAACAACATCGTTCCCAATAAGAGTGAAGAACTTGAGGCCCTCTTTGCAGGTTTGTGCATCAGTTGTAACACTATTTGTGTAGAAAGTACTTAGTAGAAAAATGAAGTAGAACTGAATGTGAACTGAAAACAGGATCTTGTCTGATCTATTGTGTTCATAGGTGTGGATGATGAACAGCTGCGTCAGATTAGAAGGCCAGGTCAGGTCAAAGGTCAGGCGGACTTCAGCACCAAAACACCTCACCTCATTCTCACACTGCTGCCCAGTGACAGAATGGACAACCCAGCCAAGAAGAACCGCAAAAAGAGAGCGGCCGCTACAGACGGAATCACCTGCTCCCGGTAAAAGCAGACGGAGCAGACACACTTTAACAATATGTTAACCATATGTTAACCAGCATGCTTCATTGTTTGCTTGACCAAACGTCACTTTGTGGACAACTGTGTGCAAAAACATAGTTGAGGGTGTTTAGACTGCACGCCAGTGCTTTATTTAGACTGCTTCAATACAGTGGAAAGCTGCTTCTTTAAAGAAGATCTTCTGCCACTTTCCCATGTCACATCATTGGACCTACTGTTTAAGATACTTTTCTTTTTCAGTGGATCAGATCACAACTGCTGCCTACGCTCACTCTACATTGATTTCAGACGTGATCTAAACTGGAAGTGGATCCATGAGCCCAAAGGTTATAAGGCAAACTTCTGTGCTGGCAACTGTCCCTATCTGTGGAGTGCTAACAACCACTACAATATGGTGAGTGGGTATTAATCCTGCATTTGGATTGAAAACAGATGCAGGTCACAGCTGTGGGAGTCATGTTAACAAACTGAAAAGTTTAAATTAGCATGGCATGACCTTTAATTGAGCCTAATGTGAATTGTTTGTGGCAGCCGAAGACCATGGCTGGCTATGAATGGTTAACCTCAGTGTTATAAATGGGCTAACACCTCGCAGAGGGCTGCTTTACAACTCAACATATACGCTTATACCACAACCGCACTATTCACAGTGTGGCTATAGTTTCACGCAAATGTATTTCATTGTAACTGTGCTTAAAATGATGAACCTCATTAGCTGAATGAAGTGAAAAGGAAACACCAACTTTTCTAACTGTCTCTAACAGATCCTGCCCCTGTATAATAAGCTGAACCCAGAGGCTTCAGCGACACCCTGCTGTGTTCCTCAAGACCTGGAGCCCCTCACAATCATGTACTTCATTGGCCGCACACCACGTGTCGAACAACTCTCCAATATGGTTGTCAAATCCTGCAAGTGCCGCTGAGCAGATGAACAGTGACAGTGAGCTGTGGATACGTGGTTACTACACAGGATGAGAGGAACAGCACCACAGCATAAACATGGATTTTTGTCTCTTTGTCACCATTTTCTTCCACTCAGCAACCACCTTTTGATATTGGACACTGTATATAAGAACATTATTCTATTAAACTTTTACTTTGATATTAAGACATGACATGTGATGTGATCTTCATCTTATTTGAATGCTGCATAAAAAGACGTCTTTTATAAAACATTTTTGGCTAAAGAACTAGACGTGTGTCTGTTTGCTTTAGCTTGGAGGTGTTGATATGAAGGAGGCAGTGTGCAGAGGTCTGCAGACGCTGCAGTCAGATCCGTAGGCAGATAGAAGGAAAGAGTTGTGTCCAGTCGGAGACCTGCCAGTTCTCTGCGGTCCTGGGCTGAAGTCTGCCCGCCGTAAACAGGATGTGAAAGATTTCCAGACACCGAGCCGACCACTCACGGAACGCTCGATTTAAACACTCCCCTCATGTCCGCTGTGTCTCTGTCGCTTGAGGTTCTGGGATTTGCGGTGGGAGGAGAGAGGGAGAAAAGACAGGCTTTGAAAATGAGATGTGGGATGGATGATAGGGCTGTATTTGGAACAACTACAACTTTGGAAAGCGGTATTTTGCAGCCTTAGCAAATTTGTAACTCTTTGGGTCTGGCTCAAACATTTGATGATCACACTCCCTGCTCAGTTTCAAAAAGCACTTTCATTATCTTGACTAGACAATTGCTTCTGGCCCTTCATGATCATACATGGTGTCATGTCTACCATTAGGGCCAATGACTGACACAGCCTGCTCCACGTGCAGCACTTGTGATTGAGCCTAAAGCTGAAAAGGGAAAAACGTCTTTCCGAGGTTGATTTTAAATATAGGCTCTCTGGTATGTGGCCAGTGGTTTGTGTGTGTCGCTGAGGCACTGAGGGCCAATGGGCGTATGTCAGTGTGAGGCTCTGGGTGATAGCACCAAAATCATTTCTTGAGTTTATTATCACTATTATTGCACGCATCTCAGTGCTTCTGCCTCATGTGGAGCTTGTGAGTGCACTTTATTAGCTGATGAAAGTGTCTGGTTATATGTATTTAGTTAAATTATTGTTTCTAACTGTGTGGAGTCACTTAAAGGGACAATATGTAAGATTTTTAAATTATATTGCCACGACCTACCTGTGTCCCCAAATACAAGATAAACATGTTCAAATCAAATATCAAATATAGCTTTTACTAATTTTAGTGCTGTTTTACAGAAAAAGAAAAAAAAAACATTTGATATGATGCATTATATTATAATTTTATGTTTTGGTTTTAATTACAATTATTCAGTCAGAAAGAAGAATGAGCTTCATATGAGTCTCTCATTTGAGTTTCCAATGTCAACAGTTCTCTAATGTGAACCTTCACTAAACCCCAGCACCAGGAGCTAGTGCAGCCTCTGCAGCTCAGTGAGGGAATCCTTCACATGAGGCATGGCCTGTCCATATACGAGAATAAGAAAAGAATTCGTTTCCTCTACATTGTCACTGTATTACCTTTGTAAACAGAGCTCAAGTTTAATACATAAAGTTCCTTTAAGTATGACATTTTCTCAAAGTTACATTTTGCAGTTAAAGCCACCGTCTGCAAGTTTATTTTTATTTATTTATTTTTTACCTGTTGATAGCAGGTGTGAAATAGTTTAATACACTGACTCACTTTATTTAGTGGATCATGCATCTTTTATTCTCTCAGTATCTGGATTTATATTTAGCCTTGTACAGAAGTGGAAAAAAAATGTTTTTCATAATTCAGGTTACGCATATTGTGATCTTGTTGTTAGTCACTGGCTATTATTGTCATTATTATTTAGTTCTTAAATCTGATAAATGTTTAGCCATTCGGTTTTCTGCAGAATTTTTTTGTTTGTTTGTTTTTGTATAGATCAGTGTTAAACTTTTACTCGTAACAAACCCTTGGTGTAACTGGCTGTGTGTATACTTATACACTTTGTGTGTGTATACATTTGTTGTAGATCTGTTGCGGCAGTGAGGCTCCCTCCCCCAAGAGTAAACTAGCCCAGCATCTGTTAGTCTTTTCTCCTTAACCACCCCTTACTATATCCAACCTGCACTTATCCCACAGTGGAGTGACTTGGTCTGTCTCACACTGGTCCCAGTGTCCTTGGTGAAGAGGTCTGATACACACTACTTGTACTCACACATAATTTATGGAACACACAGTCAGACATACTGCTCTGTTTACCTTTCTACCGTCAGGAAGTGTCGGTCACTTTTTCTGTGCCTTGAGTTGAAATATAGTGTGTTGATCCCCACAGCCCACAACACCACACCCCGTACATACACATTACTGCTTTACATTTGCTGCTGGCTTTCAATTCACTGTTTTGCTGCAGACCTTATAGGCATAAGCCTACACATAGTTCTTAGTTCATAGTTAGGACAAGACTTAATGTTGTTATGTTAATAAAATTAAAATATGTTTGAATTATGAAGAAATGGGTTTACTGATTGGTCATCCAGATATTGTATTTCAGGCATCTAGACAAATATAATAACCTTAAGGACTGATTAATGACGGAGATTAATAACGGAGAAAGTCAATATTGCTCACTCAGTGACTGAAAGTACAGTGTCATGTGATGAAGAAGCTCATCCAACCCTCTGTCACAACATGCAGCAGTTTAAGTTTCAGTGTGGACACAGTTACTTATTTTGGCCCTGGTAACAGGGCATAGAGGGCATAGTGCCAGTCACTAGTAGTGGCCTTTGGGGGAAGGAGGAAATAGCTTTCACAACCACAAGCCAGGTTCATTAAGGACTTTTAGAGTTCAAAATACAATCTGGTAAAAATGAATGCTATGCTTAAGTAATTAAAAAATAAAATGGGACAGATGCAAAAGTAATTTTGATTGCCAATTGTACTCAGTCTCTCAAAACATACACAAATCAGCGACAAAGCAAGTTTTTACTCCAAATCTAGTGAAATTTCAGGAAATTAGATTTAGAACTAACATATGTATATTTAGGATTATTTTCTTGTACCAAGAGATCCCAAAATAATTTATACCTTAAGTTTAAAGAAGAAAAGACCCTTCCACCATTAAATGCACATTCCTAAAATTGTCCAGTAGATGGTGTTAAAATCACTGTGTTAAAAGGCTTTGCTTAACTTGTCAACGTTCTGTATCAGTACTGGAGGAAAATGTGTGTATAGAAAAAAGAAGAAACGATTTGCAATGGTGTGTGGTTCAAAAGTAGAGCTGCATTAGATCTGCAGCAACACAATATGTGTCTGTCACCAGTTCAGCCAACCAATGAGGAGATTATATCTGTAAAGAATAACACAATTATATACAAAGGATAACTGTGGTCAGCCACACTGACTGAACTTCTTAAAAGCAAAATACCTGCAAAATGTTTTTTTTTTTTCTTTTTAGATTCTTGTCAGAGTTTAGTGGTTGTGTCTGACTGGCTTTCTGAATGAGAAGAGTCTGGGGATGGGGCAGGTTGTTTTTCCGGTAGATCTTCACGGCTGAGCTTCCTCATATGAGAGGAGCTTCTCTTTGAGCTCTTCCTTCTGGGCTTTCGAGGACGTCTTTTCTTTTCCTCAAAAGAGGCAGGCAAAGTGCGGTCACTCAGAGTGTCTGAGGATTCATCAATGAAAGCCAGGTTTTCTCCAAAATAATCCAGCAATTTGCAGCCTGCACCATTTATAGAAGGTAAAGGAGGGATGAGGTGTTGTGGAAAAGGCTTAAGGGAGCCTAAAGGAGTGATTTTAGTATTTATGTATTTATGACCATCCTCTGCCACAATTGTGAAATTCTCTGTTACAGATAGTTTATCTTTTTCTTGATGAGTTTTGAAATCTGGTTCTGTTTTTAGCTCTCTGTCCGCCCTGTTCTCTGTGAAGCATGACTGGAGCTTTTGAAGTGCATTAAAAGAAGAGGATTCAGAGCCTGAACCAAAGGTCTCCCATTCAGAGACTGATCCTTCCTGGCTTTCCAGACGAGCTGACTGCAGCTCACAGACAGAGCGGGTTGCTGGAAGGGACATTGAGCGAGTCAGCATCTGAGGACCTGACCTGCCCTGGACCACAGGCCCTGCTGCAATACTGACCCTCTGTCTGTCCCGGGACCCCCTCTCCAGCTCCATCATGGAGGCAGAGAGACCAGCCCAGCGGTTTGGCAGGTGACCATTTTCAGATCCTCCTCGGACTAAATATCCCACAGTGCACTGGGCTCCTCTGCGAATGTGTCGGCGCTCACTGCGTTTCCATTTTCTCCTCTGCAGAAGGAAGGGATCATTGAACTCCAGAGGATTGGGAATACGAAAGTCCATGGACATATTTTGGATATTCTGGGTCCAGTCTGTTGCATGGGCCCTGAGTTCCTCCATCTGAGAAGCACAATGATAAATTAGTTTTTACTGGCTGTTTGTATTTGTATTTGTATTTGCATCAGGGTGAACTCACCTCAGCTCGAGTTCTTTTGGACAGCACTCTTAGCCAGTTTCCAATCATAGTGAGGATTGAGGCAAAATAAGCAAGGCCAAAAACGATCCATAACAGCACTAGGAGTTTAAACATGCCCCCTTCACGGCCACCTTTTTGATAAAAAATGAGAGTGATTAAGTGGCTTAAGACCCACTAATGTTAAATGTATAATTGTACCTTTATAATAATAATAATAATAATAAAAAGAAGAAGAAGAATACATCAGTCTAATATAGCGCTTTATACCTGGTACAAAGTCACCAAAGCCCACAGTGGTCAGCGTTATGACCACAAAGTACAGTGACTCGATAAAGCTCCACTTCTCCACTTCATGAAACACAACAGTTGGCACCGCAAGGAAGATTAGACAGCCAATCAGGATAGAGAGGACGGCTGAAATCACTCGCACTGTGGTCTGTTGGACCTTGCGCTTCTGTAAAGGAGGAAGACCAGCTTCATATTTGAAAAGTTATACTGAGAGCACAAAACTCCTATTTTTTTTTACAATAAATCACCAAACTGAAGGAGTTTGCATAGGACAGACCATTCTCACCAGGAAGAGAGTCTCTATCTTGGCTACCGCTCTACGCAGCACTGTACCCATGTGGTCACTCACTCCAGCCAGAAGGATGCCAAACATTGGGATCCCCACCAGAGCATAACACACACAAAACAGTTGCCCAGTCCACGTCCGAGGAGAGAGATTTCCAAACCCTGGTCAAAACCAAGAACTCCTTCAAGTGTTATATTTGTATTTTAAAGAATATGGTTATTTAACAACCTGCTACCTATAGTGGTGATGATGGTGCCACAGAAGAAAAAGGCTGAAGCAATATCCCAGCGAGTGCTGAAGTTGGAAGAAAGGCTATTAGCATCTAGACCAGCCTCTACTGCAATCACCACTTTCTGAAAAAGAATCAGCAATGTGGTGTTGTTTTGTCTATAATAATGTGTAGGTGTTACTGGGACTATACCTCTACAAGATTGTTGAACTCCCGCTCTGAAACACACGAGCGGTTCCCTATAATTGCCTGTCGAGTGCTCAGCAGGGTGTCATAGGCCTCCCTCTCCCGGGACCCCTCCAAGGTGCTGAAAACAAGCGCTCCAAGGCCCACATAGATCATGACCCCGAGCAACAGGGCCAAGAGCGTGGTACAGCGCATCTTGGTCCAGATGTCCCGTGGCCGTCCGGGGGGTGGAGGTCAGAGCGTAAGACTCAGGATGCACCGGGGCACAGCTGGTCATAAACAGGAAGTTCCTTTGATAGGGCGCTATGAGAGAAACGGAGCAAACATGTAAACAAGCTGGACATGTTCGTGGAAAGCCCACTGATGGAGTGACCTTTAATTTTGTATGTGCGTCAAAGACAGTCCTGGGCAGGAAAAGTGTGACAACTGATGATGCAAGTCAAAATTGTTCATATTTACGTACAACGTGATACTCTTCAAGCATTTACAAAGGAATGTTACATAAAAGCCATTGTTGGAAATGTATGTTCTTTTAGATTTATTTATGTAACAGTCCATATTTTTAAGTATATAGTACATTATAACACTGAACTAAATATTCTATATTATTTGTTATATATTTGTTAGAGGAATGTGCTGAAACATAAATGCAGAAATCTTGTCTATTGTAACATCAGGACTAAAACTATCCTTTAATTATTTTTTTCTTTGTAACAATAAAACCTTGAATATGTTTCTTAGGATCAATCTTAGTTAAAAAAATAACTTTTGTGACAAAAGCATTCAATGTAATTGGAACACTCTGTGGGTCACACACCATTTAAACGTTAAAGTCATGGTAAAAATATTAGACATGAGTTATCACAGATCACTAATGTGAACATAGCCCGGCTCATGTGACAATAAATGGATGTTTTTATGAACTCAAGAGACAGTTTTATAGCGATGGAATAAAAAGTACCTTACATAGCTCAGCAGCTCATCCCATGTTTAAATCAGACGATGATATCTCCCAGATTGGTTTTAAAAGCAGCACATGTTGTTCTGAAGAAGAGATTAAAATATCCCAGAATTATTTAATACCTTTAGTAAGAGAATTAATATGCTATGAACTACATGTATGTATTTGTTGGAATAGAGAAGATAAATGTAAATGTATTTCTTCAGCCACCAGCTTTGAAATGAATTCAGAGGCACATATCATATAATAATTATTATAATTATGTAAAACATTCTTTTTGTTCTTTTGGCCTGTAATAAATGAGTAGATACAAAGTTGCAGTTTGTTATCAGTGTCTGAAGTGTGACAAGTCCCAGAGTCCCATTGTCAGGTCTGTTTCCAGAGCTTTGGTTGTGTGGAGCCAAACAAAGACAAATATTAGTTATAATTTCATAAACATTCTATATAGAGAGATCTTCTTAAAACTTAAAATGCACAGGAATGGGAAATCCTGTGAATGCTTTGCGGTGTGGAGAAAAGTACTCAAAATCTGTACTGAAGGTAATGAAACTACTAAAACTTACAAAATAGGCCAATAATCAGAAAATATGTAACAAATCATACAACAAAATTGCAATTTGTAAACAATTATTTGCGTGCTGCCACTGCCCATTTTCCCTGTGACAGAACTGTTTAAGGAGGAGCAGTAATTTCAAATTACTATAAATGTGCCTTTGTATCATTATTTTAATCACATAATTAAAAGCCTGTGTACTCTTGGTTTAGCATGTCTGTTATCTGTGACATCAGCCTCCCCAAGAAGTGGAATATAATAATGTACTGTTTAGTATGGGCTGGTCTTTACAGTGCAGTGGCTGAATAAAGCTTCTTTAGATTAAATTAACCTTAAAAGAATTAGGTTCTTTCAAAAAGAAGGGCCCTGACGTCAGTAAAGAGATCACAGTCTCTGGGATTTATGCTCTGGGAAATAAGTATTTCTTCATCCATCCAGAATAGAGCGTGCATGTATTTTTAAAGTCTTAATTAAGACTTTAATTAGAGACTTTTAAGTTTTAATATGTTCTTTTAGGTAGCACTAATAACCAGGGTAATCTTCCTTAATATTAGTGAAAATATTTTTTAAAAAGTGTCAAAAATACTAGCAGACATCCTAATAATAAACTAGTCATGTTGTTTAAGTTTTAGAGGACGTACCTTTAGCTTGAAGACCTGTTGCTATCCAATTTGTTACGGAGCATGTATCTTTCTCTCACCATGCAACAGCAGCTGAGCACTTTGTGTGTGTTTTCTCCTTGGATGGTGTTTCCCCATTCTCGTGACCCTACATCACTCCGACAGAGGCTGCAGGAGGAGGACGATAAAAGGGACAGTGGAGGCATGCAACATCCATTACACAGCTGTGGATGTGATTAAGTGATGTCAATGGAGGAAGGAGGAAGAGCAGAGTTTCCTGAGTTTTGACGTCCGGAGACTTTGCGTTCAAAAGTCTTCTTAGCTGTTGTCCTTTGAGATATAGACACTTAAGAGCACATGCAGTCTCTTCAGCACTCCCAGTGGGACAGTGGAATGGAGTTAAACTGCAGGGTGGGCAGAGAAAGTCCAGGACAAATTATTTCATAAAACTTGAAAATTATATTATTGATATATATATTTTTTTTAATAAATTATACAAGACAGTCATTTATATGTTATTGTACACACATAATATGGTTAAAATAAAACAAATATTCAGACATTTGTTCATTTAAATTAAGACTTTTATTTTATCTCAGATATAACATGTGTCCAAAAACAAGGCAGCTGAAATGTCTCAACTCCAACAGCCCCAAGACAACAGAGGCACAAAGCAGCTCACATAGTAGAGGCTTTAGTGGCTTTCAAAAGGCAGTTATTGTTACATAAATGTATGTCCTAATTTGGATAATTTCCATATTTTAAATATTTGGTTAATTTGATTAATTAAAAGGAATTTGACGGGCAAATCAATTCTACAGATTTGGAAATTTCACTTTAACTCTATACAACAACTCTATACATGAACTACTACTGAATACAATATATTCAAATAAATAATGTTTGTTCAAACACACAACCTTTATAAAATAATAAGCTTTATATTATTGGTTTTAGGGTTTTTACAAAAAAAAAATAAAAATCTAGGAGTGTTTATTAGAAACGGAGAAGCAGAGCTCCAGAGACGACAGGAGTGCAGTGTTCATCACCATACATGGAGAGGAAACTGCAGGTTCAGGGTGAGTCACTGCGCTGCACAAACATCTCGCAGACTGCAGCCACACTCAGCCACTGTACCTTACATACATCCAAACTAAACGCACACACCTCTACACAGCTTCAAGTGTCTAAGTCACAAAGGGAATTCAGATAAAACTCTTGCCATTCACAGTAACAATCATATTATTACTCCCAAAACTATTAAGAGGTTAGACTAGAAAACAGCCACATTCAGTGACCAGGGGCCCTTATGATGATCTTTGGAGTAACAAAAAACAACAATGCCATTGCTTCATTATTTTGTTCCAAGATAAAGCCACAAACATCACTTAATCACTACCCAACTGTATCTGCCCTTAATAACACAGTTGGCTCTATAACAGAGGCCCTCATCAGCACACTGCAATCACAGGATAAACTAGTGACCATTTAGACATTTACAATCCACAGCAGCACAGGTGTTTATTCTGCAGGGCCAGAGTGGGCAGCCTGGACAGAGTCAAACAGTAGGTCTCTGTGGTACCACATGACTGCAGAGGTGAGCTTTTCCCTTAAATTATTCAATGTAAATGTGAAGATATTAACAGTTGTATTGTCCTCAAAAAACAGCGACAGAACGTTTGGCTATGTGGTTAATCTGTTTCTTCTGCCTCTGTCGTGTTTTTTGGAGGGACAGGTACCACCGCAGTCCCAAGCAAACCCCGTCTCACAATATATGGACACGAAGGACCACTGGGAATGTCTGCAAATCCTGCACAGAGAAGAGTTTAAATCATTACACACTCAACAGGTGTCCTTTCATACAACTGCTCATTGCTCCTAAATGTAAAAACGGCTTGAACTTCAAAATACTTTTAAACATATAAACTTAATTTTTTTAAAAAGCTATTAAAGTTAGATTTCTGTTTTAACCAATACAAAGCAGGTCAAAACCATGCAAAACATGCACATTATTAACTTCTCAGACTATGAATTCTTAAGTTCAAATCTCATAACTATATTTGCACCATTATGTGTGTTCTAATACAGTGGTTCCCACCTGGGGTCCACAGAGCTTTATCTGGTCAGAGGGTCAGGTCATAGTAATAATAAGTTGTGCAAACAACAGTGGTCAGTGTATCTTTCTTAATTGTCTTTCTGATTAAATGTATTCAGGGGCCCCCAGTTTTAGACAGGTGGGAGGGGAAAGTCGAGCTCAAATACATAGTATTTTTTTTTATTTTGTCACAAGACTCATAATAAACATCGGACTGGGATAGGAATACCTTTCATTACTACTTCAGGCAGCCCATATGGTTCGTACTCAGTGTCGTCAAAGGCAGCTGACAGCTGAGTCCGGTTTCGTCTGATCCTCTCTGCTAACCGCGCTGGGTCGGCAGGGATCGGAAACGAAGCTGTCAACATCACATCATTTGGCTGTTGGGTTTCATCAAATGGGACAGGTATGATAGAGGGGGATTCCATCTTTGCTTCCTCCTCCTCCTTCTCAGTCTGTGTGTGTGTACAATGGACTTCACTTGGTACACACCAGCTCTCTGTTTGAGTGCTGACGCATTTCATATCATCAACCCCAGTATTGTTTATGAACTCGGTAGTTTTAACTCCAGTGCTTGCAGCATTTCCAGTGCTACAGTCTGGAACTTCAGAGAGTTCCATGCCCAAACCTCTGTGAACATTTTTAGTGTCATTCCTTTGGTTGTGTTGAGTTGGAAAAGTGTTTTCTTTGTCAAACTGTTAAGCAACACAAAACAACAACTTTAAAATCAGATGAATAAAAATTTAAATAATTTAAATTAGATCACAATAATACAACATATTTTACATGACTTTTACCTCTGAATGGGTCTTATTGTTTTCTTGCAGGATTGAAAAAGGAGGAAAAGTCTTTGGTTCAGAGATGAGATTTTGTTGCAGCCTAAAATAACAAGAATAGTTTTATATGGCAATTATACTCGGTCAGTGAAACAGAATTAATATCTAATACTTGGTCTATCCACATTAAACAAAAACTGTTACAAAACTCAACATCTTCTGTATAACTACACAAGTATTATCAATTGGAAGGACTAACTTATGCAAATTATTTGTAAATCCCAGTGTTAATTAATGTGTATAATGGTTTACCTGGAGAACAGAATGCGTCCCTGTAGTTTGTTGGAGGAGCAGGACAGTAGTATCTCATCCTCTCTCCGCAGAGTCACACAGCCACTCTGCTCCTGTGTGGCAGAATGCAGATGACCTGGTTCTCGTTCAGGTTGGTGCTCCACAAGCTCAGACTCTGTGAATGCACACACAGGTTCAGAGGTGAGTCTCCACAGAGCCAGCTCCTCAGTTTTCTGCTGGTTCTCCTCTGATAGAGCCTGTAGCTTCGCCTGCAGTGCCACCACCTGGAGAAGAGCAAAAGTGCAATAAAAATTAATCCACAGTATAGAGCACAGGAAATCTTTTGACATTAACAACAATTCTGCAGCTTAAACTGCAGGTGCTTTGAGCATAGGAGTTCAAACTTGATGTTCATTGATATGCAGTACATGCTGGTACCTGTTGCTGTAGGTAGCTGATATAGTCCAGTTGCTGGGAGCCTGCCTCTGGCTGTATTTCACTTTCTTTTCCATGATCTTGTGTGTCGCAGTTGCTCTGCTGCGTCTCAGTGCATGCCTGAACACCAGTGCCACTGAGAGCTGTTGGTGTCTGCCCCTCCAGAGGAGAGACGCTTCTAACGTCTGTGTTTATGCCACAGGGCTTGGGTGCAGTCATCGACTGGAGTTTCAACTTAAGAAGATGATTTTCCTGCTGCAAATTAAGTAGCTCTGCAGTCAAATCAGCCACCTCACTTCCACTAACTTCATTGGTCAAACTTTGTTTATGAACTATTTTACTCTGTGTCACATTTTTTACGTCTAGCACAGGTGGTTCAGTATTAGGACTCTGCTGTACTGTTCCTTCATTAGAATTATCTGTGATTGGACTTTTGATGCAGAGGGAAGAAGCCTCCTTCTCCTCGTGATCTTGCCCTCTCTCTTCCTTCCCCAGTTTATGTTTTAATGAACTGAGCTCCTGTCTGCACTGTTCTATTTCTTCTTCTTTACAGAGGATGGTGTTTTCTTTTTCTTGAAGCTCAATTAAAAGGCCCGAGATGTGTTGGCTTTGCCTTTCAAATGCCATGGTCAGCTGCTGGGTCTGTTGCGTTACCTAAAACAGCACAAACGTACATGTACATGAGCATATTGAAAACCATAAAAAACATACCATCTGAACTATTATTATACCTGGTTTTGCAGGGCCTCAAGTTTTATCTGGTACTGGTTGGCACGTTCTTTCTCCACTGCATTTTGTTTTTGCAGGGTCTGTATTTGTGTTGCTAGCACTGAAAGCTTATCATCATTGTGTGTATTGTCAGATGTTTTATTCAAGTTTTCCTTCTGGGTTAAAGATTCTTGTTCTGTGTCATTCACAGTTACGGTTGAATGTTGAGGATCAAAAAGTGCCGTTTCCTCTGATGGAATAACATTTCCCATTACCTCAGATATTATTGCATTGGGCTGATTAGTAGACTGGTAGGGAGAGGAAGTCTTGGGTTTGTTAGTTTCATCAACAACATTGGAGTTAAGCTCGTCTTCTCGGAGGGTCAGGTAAGTCACAGGGCTGTTGGCTGCAGTCAGTGCTTCTTCTGCCTGTGACTTGTTGTTTAGACTGGCCTTCAGTTGCTTTATTTCAGCCTCTAGTTCTTGTATTTTCTCCATGTCTGTGCTTGTTTTGTTCATCATTTCCACTTCCTGCTGCTGTCGCTCATCTTGTTCTAAAACCAGTTGAGCCTTCACCTCCGACAGCTGCTTCTTCAGCTTCATGTTGAGCTCTATCATTTCGTTCTCTTTGTCTTGAAACACAGTATCTTGCTCTTCATGTTTCTTCTCATATTTCTCTTGTCTTTTCTTTATAATTTCCGTCTCCAATGCAGCCAAAGCTTTCTTTAACCTGTCAACTTCTGACTTCTCCTTCTCCAGCTGTGCTTTGCACTCCTTGTATTGCTCCTCTTTTTCAGTGATCTGATTGGCATTTTTCCGACTCAGCTGTTTGAGTCTGGTCCTTGCTTCTGTCTCAGCCCGTCGCTGGGCTTCCAGATCGTCCAGCCTTTTCTGGAGCTCTTCTCGAATGTCACACAGCTCAGAGCGCAGAGCAGCGTTCTGGACCTTGAGGTCTTCTGAACCCGTGAAATTTGAACTGTGAGAGGAAGTTCTTTCAGCAATAGTTGGTATTTCATCAGTCTCCAAAACCTCCTCCTTTTTAGTATGTAATCTACATTCCTCTCTTTGTAGATCCTCAGATTTTATCGGGAGATTGTCACTTATGTGTTCAGAGTCAATGCCTTCGCCTGGTTCTCGGTCACTGGGATAGGACACTTTGATTTCTCCCCTCCTGTCCACTTCCTCTCTCTTTTGCTTGGCTGAACTGGGGTTGGGCTTTCGGGTTTGTTGTAATGGCTGTGAAGCATTAGAGAATGCCATCTGGGCAGGAGGAGCCATGGTGGCCTTTTGTTCTGGAGAAAGAAGGTTCAAAGATTTGTCAATTTTTTGCAGCAATTTCATTGTACTCCACCAGAGGGCCAAAGTTGATTCTATACCCAAATATCCTTTCTATCCTTTCTTTTTTTAAAATAACAATAAAAGTAGTACAGAGTTAAAAAAAATTAATCTTTTTCCACGTCACACTAATTCTTTACCTGCCAAACCCGTAAAGCAATTTCATTTGTTAATAGTGAGCTAGTTGCTTACCCTGGAGTTCTCTCAGTAAACAGAGGGCGTTGTCTCTCTCTTCTGTCAGTCTCCTCCCATCTTCCTCAAGGGCTCTTTCCTTTTTCTGAGACTGCTTCAGGCTCACAGTCAAAGCCTCTGCCTCACGTAAAGCCTCCTAAGGACAATGCACAATATATTTATAAATATTTATCTTAAAAAGTTGAATGTGCAGTAATGATTTGACATGGGACGTTATCCGTGTTGCTTGTTTTGAATATAATTTAATGTGCCAAACCTACTACAAACAAAATACAAATACTCATGAATTATACTGATTATTGTGTAAAGGAGGAAAGCAACATTTTTTTTAATAATATTCAAACCAAAAATAAGCTCATCTTTTTCTCAAACTGGAAAATTCAGAACACGACCCAATTATGTTTAGTGTCCTATATTTTAATGTTGAAGATTACCGTCATTTTTGCTTGTGTCTGAGCCTCTTTCTTTTGGCTTTGCTGTAGTTGTCCTTCTGTCCATTTAAGCTTCTCCTTGAGAGTGTCCACTTCTTTCAACAAAGCCTGTTTTTGTAAAGATTCCTACAAGAAAAAATAAAAAACAAAATTAAATAAAAACATTAAATAAAAGTACACAATAAATCTTAATAAAGAAATCTGGTTATTATTCAGAAAGACCCCAAAAAATCATACTCAGAATTTTGAATACCTCACTTTTTAATCCAATAAATAATGCTGTATAGTTCAGATTACTTGATTTTGTATGCTGCACTTGGCGACCTGAATTTTCCCTTTATTTCTCTCAAACACTCTCCCCTTATTGTGTGTATACCTTGTCATATCAATTACACTGCATGATAAAAAGTCGTATTGTTGAACGCCTGCACAGTACTAAAGATGTTTTCAGAAAGGAAAAAGCAATGATCTTTTTACCAAGTACAGAAAGTAAAGTATTCACATTCAAGTTATTCATGCACAATATGATTTGCACAAGTTTAAACTAGACTCCATGCTTCTTTTAACCTTACCATGCAGAAAAACTTGTAATATTTGTACTATTAATTGTAAAATTACCCATGACACCGTAACCTTCGCCGCTCAGCATTTCCACTGGGCACATACTGACAGGACGAAGCGGAAAAGTGGGGGAGCAGATGGGGAGTGCTCTTCAGAAACACAAGAAAGCAAGAAAGTGAAAAGTGGAGAGAAGGTAAAAGGGCAAGAGGCGAGCATGGGGCAAGTGAGAAAATGTAAGTTTAATATTTAAGGAAGACAAATCATTTGGCAGGAAACAGGTAAAGAAAGGTGAAGGTGAAGTGTTGTATTTGTGTCTGTATTAAATTACTATCATTACTGGTGAATAAATCTACATATGTACCTTGTCTAGTTGAGCCTGCAGGGCATTATGGTTGGCTCTGGCTTGTGCAAGCTCTTGATTGAGTTTGTTTATCTCCTGCTGGTGCTGTCTCTCCATGTACTGTCTCTCCTTCTGAAACTCCTGCAGGTCCTGGGAGCAACAGAGACAAGACTGTGATAAACCATGGTCTCCTTCCTCCCATCCATCACTGTGTTTTTATTATAGCTGAGCCTCACTCTCTGGTGCTGCTTCTCCAGCTCCTTGGTCCGCTGTTGATGCTGCACTCTGCTGCTCTCAGCGTTTTGCCTTTGACACTTAAGCTCTTCCTGAAGCTGCTTGGCCCTCTGTTCTGCAGTAGATGCCTATGGGAAACAGTAACGATAAATGCATATATAAAATAAGGAAATTAAAATGATAATAACCGAATACTACTTGATACTAACTAGTATCGATGAATGACTAATTTAAGTTAAAAAAAACAACAAAATGCTATGTGACCTTTACAGAATATTTTTTAATTATTTTAGATCTACAACAGTTATAGTATAAAATCACTTGATGAAAGAAAAATACATACATTTACTGAAGGGCTGTAAATCAAATTAATTTTACTGATTGGTCTTTGTAATAATCAAACAAGAAAGACTGCCAAATGATTAAATCAAGGTTTATTATTACACAAGTTTATTCCTGACTTGCTTATTAATGGAGCGGGAATGCAGGGTACTAAATATACAGTGACACTTCAGCATGTGATGAACTAGTGACTTTGATTAAAATAAATTATTAATGAAATGAAGCAATAACAAAACAATATCACTGATCCTAGCTTGGAATATTTTGGGTCTCAGATAACAACATATTCTGTGTCCAGGTAGTGTATTATTGAGATGAAGGATGGCAAAATCAATATCAATAATGTGGTGGTTGTGGGGTGGTTAGTACCCAGGATAATTAACATTTCTTGTAATATAATCAAACAAGTTGAATATTTATGTGTTAGTCTTTGCACAAACAAAGCAAGCAGAACAGTAATTTTCTTACCCTTTCTCCTTCCTGAGACATGCGTGTATGAGCCAGGGTAAGTTCATCTCGGAGTCTCTGCAAGCTGATTTCTTTGGCAGCAAGCTCCTTCTTATTTTGTGCTACTTCATTTTGGATTGTGTTTATTGTCTGCACTTTTACTCGCAGTTCCTCCTCCAAATCAGTCAAGTGGCGCCGAAGTTCAGACACAGATGCTAATGTAGACATACACAAATAAGAATTATGAAGTATTGCATTGAAGTAATGCAGGAGCTACTATCTCAATCATTATTTAAAAAAAAGAAAAATCCATTCAAAATAGTTTTCAGCCCTGTATTCACCACAGTGATGTGTTATAGGGTCAATCTATAATAATCGACCGATTACAAAACAGCAGATATCATTTTGTGCAACATTGCTTTTCAAGGCTGGCATAAATACAGATTTCCAAGTCCAAAGGCAATCCAATTGTGTGTATGGGTTGTTACATTTATCACGATCTTGTAAACCAAGGGATGGCAATCCATTTAATATTCCCTCAAACAAAAGTATGGCTTTTTGCAGATTGCTGTAGGATTTGAGAAAGGGAAAATTCTTTACAAGCCGTTATGCAATTCACAATGTTTGTGCTACAGTCCTCACATTCCTGTAGTCTATACTCTTATCAGTGGTGGTTAGACAACTTGCTCAATAGCAAGTTTGTTTAACATTGTTCAATGTAAGGATTTGCTAAAGCTATCAAAAAAATAATTTACATTGTAAAAGGTGGTTTTTCAGTTTCACATCAGAGTATCACAAGCATAAAGCTCAACATTGTTAGATATATTGTTATAAGTATACAGTTTTAAAAAATTAAACACACATGGCAAGGTATGCTGGGAGGGGAACTTTTTACAATGCAATATATAGTCTACTTTTTGCTTGTGCAAGTTCTAAGTTTACTATGTTTCAAACCAACTTACAGTCAGTCTTGGAGTCATCTGAGCTGTTTCTCTTCACACAGAGGTTCTGATCCACCTGGCTCTGACTTAAAGCATCACTGTATGGGGTCTTTGGAGACACTGGAGAGGGTCTCCTGGCTCTGGGTTTAGCATCATCTCGTTCCCAGGGAAACACAGCAGAGGGAGTGGAGAAAATGTCAGACGTCTGACGATGGTGAGCACCGCCGGGCTGTTCCTTTGGCAATGAGCCTGAGGACGTATCTGAAAACTGCAGGCGCTGGTGACATTGAGATAAGAGACAAAAACTTCAAGTTGAATTTTTACCGACAATGCGTTATTCAAATATACTGGTACTTAGATTACATAACTTGAATTGTACACTTCTATAACATGTTTACTTTTTTGTTTACAATAAGATTACTAGTTTATAAAGACATTTTATATTATGTCACATACAATAATTTCCAAATAGAGAGTTGGAAATGATTGTATGTAGAGTTGACCAAAGAGTCACCAAAATTGTACATTTATGTATAATGTTCTAATACTGCCTTGGATCTTTATAGCACCTTTCAAGATACTCTCAACACTTACAATGCATTATTCATCTAATCTATTGTCAGTGGTGTCAAGCTACTTCTCTATCATGGGGTAAAATTACGGGCCAGAGCCAGTCACTTCAGCACACACTGCATACACACTAAGCAAGGTGGGTAAAATGTCTTGCCTAAGGACACAACAACAGTAAACATTGGTCTGAGCAAAAATCAATTCTTTGTAACTACTACTTAGTGACATGGATAGTCTAACTTGTCATATGCACTTAAAACATATCTCTATTTCAAAGATCAAATCAAAACTATAAGACATCACCTGTGGTACATAATGTGGTCAATGTTAAGGCAAAATCTGCACATGCATAGGGTTGTTGTTTGTTGTTGTATGTTTTAAGATGTTTTGATTAAATAATTATATGTCAAGACAGGTGCATTTATTAAGTTAAAAACACTACTACTAGAAAACTAGAAACTAGAAAAATCTAAAGTTAATGCTAAGCATCTCAGCATTAAATATCCTTATTGCACCAGTACAGATAATAACTGTGGTACCTACTCGAACATGAAGTCCTTGAGTTTTCCCTTCTTCTTTGTTGCCATGGCGCTCCTCCTTTCTACTCCCTAAAGGACGAAAACACAACATGTGGCGATGACAGTGGACAAGATCTGAGTGACCAGAGCTAAACTAGAGCTGGGCAAAAAGACAAAGACATAAGCCGTCACACATTTGGGAACAGACTGAAGGCCCTATTTTTAACTCAATGCTTACAGTACTTGACTGTTTGTTTTTCCACTGTGTATGAGAGATACGAGTGCAGAAATCAGGGGTCATAGAGTTACAGGACCATACCACTGAGTTCCCAGGGTGAGGTGCTCCAGCAGGGAGTTGAGAAGAGTGTTGTGTCTGATGGCCTGCTGCTGTTCTGTAACTTTTCGAGTTCAGC
>KN520049.1:18723-33851 GCA_000787155.1 Scartelaos histophorus | reverse complement strand
AATACTTTTTTTTTTTACCCTCACAGGCGTATGTTTTTAGTCTGCTGTTTTCAGTAAACAAACACTCTTTATTCTGAACTTCACAAACGCACAGGCCACATCAGTGCGTGCTTGTGACGTAGGGGGCGACGTTTCCGTGGTAACAGGGGCCGGGTCCGTTTACCGCAGCGGCCGCTTCAGCTCCGAAGCTTCGGGACTCGGCTCAGTGACTGCCCTGGACCTGATACATCTGCGCCGGTGAGCCGTACAGGCACTGGGCGACATCTTCTGGAGGCGGCGGGCCCGCGCGAAGCACGGAGATGCTCAATATGTGGAAAGTCCGGGAGCTGGTTGACAAAGCGTGAGTACCGCCGAGGAGCAGGTGTTGCCCTGCTAACCGCTAAGTGGCTGCTCCGCTAACCGGTTAGCCGGGCTCCTGTGGGCTCCCGTGGACCCCCGTGGGCTTATGGGGCTTTAGCAGGCTTTAGCCGAGCAGCATCAGCAGCTTTTAACGCTGACGGAGAGAGGAGACGGCCCTGACGTCAGACCAGTGCCCTCAGCTGTTAGCTTAACTGGCTACTGGCCAGGCTCTTCTTTCTTTTGCCCTGATGATAAGTGTTAACATGATGGATTTCATCATTGCATGCTCTAATAGGGCTGTTTGTGTGACATACAAACAAAAGGACAATGAAAACACAAGTTGCATCAGGGCAATAGATAGCCTGTGTCGTTAGCATGGCTAAAACCAGGTCTAGGATCCGGACCACCCTTATTTGTTGTCGTGTAGTAGACCAACGCCCGCCCCGCTGCAGGGATGCTGCCACACTCCAGGATACTCTAACTCCGTTATGTGCCATGTGAACGCCTGTGTGCCCTCCTTCAAACGCTATTTGAAGATTGAGGTTTAAATACCTGTTCACACAAGAAACACCACCGTTCAGAGAACTGCCCACAGTCCCCCTGCGAGGCCCGCACAGGGCTAGCAGCAGCAGCAGGGCAGTGATGCACAACTGTGGCCTAATTACACAACTACAAGTCACTGTTGTGTAGTGTGGTGTACAGTACAGTCCAACAGACTTATCCCCCAGCCAATTTCTCTTTTCTTATTTTAACGCCAATATTTTAGTCACATGATACTTTTAACTGCTTAAATATTTAGTTGATAAGGTGAGGTTGTGTTGCAATAATGGTTGCTTCGGGTCAATTATGTTTGGCATGAAATCAACAAAAGTGGATGTCATAGATTCCCACTTGTAAATGTTGCCATACTGTAAAAAGATAAGGAAAAATATTTAAAGAAACATCCCTTTTTATGTGAAATATGTAACAGCAAGAATGGGACATAACATCTATTTCTAACTATAACAGAGTGAATAGCATTGATATTTTAAGTGTGGTGGCTGTGGACATCATTGATTTTTGTCCAAGCGCTTCATCATCACAGAGGAGTATGTGATGTTTTCTGTTACACACTCATGGAACACTTAAAAGGCTTCTTATCTTTTCAGCGCTGAGCCGATGAGAGGTGCAGCTGGACGAGAATAAAGCTCTAATGAAAACAGGAGAGGCACTAGATAAGGCGCATGTAACAGCAGTAGAGACACAAGAGTGACTAGGACAGTTATAACCTGTAGAATCATGAAAGTTGTTTTTGATTGATATCTTTGGAATTCTTTGCCCCAACAACATTAAAACCAGCATGTTGTTGGGGCAAAGAAGAATAAGTAAATAAAAGGTGCATGTGCTGTCTGATGCAATTCAAAACCTAAACCATAAACAGAAAGCTCATTCGGTTTTGTAGTTTAATATTATGTCTTCATGTCAGTGGTAACTAAGGCAACAAATTCAATGCAGTGCAGCTCACTGTCTGTACAAATTTATGTGTTGGATTTTTTTTATCCATTTTAATGGGTAGTTGGCCAAACAAGTGGTAGTTATGCACTTGTGTAAACACTACAGCGCTACTTAAACCTCAACCAAGACATTTACGGAAATTTACAGGCATTTCTGATGAATTGTTAAATATGACCTGGCAATTGTTATCAGAATAATCCCCTCCAAATATTGAGATATACATTTTTTTGCAATATCACCCAACCTTTAATTTATATTGTTGAGCAGTCTACCACTCATCTTTTGTGCTGCCAAATCAAGAGGTAACAGTGGTTTAAGACAGTAAAGTCTTATATTGCAAGATCACAGTCCCTAATATTGTGTGCAGCCGTTGAGCTGAGCCTGTAAAAGCTTTCATTCATTATTCAGTGATCTCTGCTCGTGATCATACGTGAGGTATGTGCTTGCATAATGTTTTTGTCTCCTTTTAGCTGACTCACAAATTACAACACATGATGCTCAAAACATTCAGATTGTAAAATTTTTTATGCCCTTACAGCTTGTACCTGTTTTTCATATGCAAATGTGTAGTCAGTATTGTTCACTCACAACTATCCTTAACATAAAGTGAACATTTTGTGATTGTTTCTGCAGCACTAATGTGGTGATGAACTACTCTGAAATTGAGTCCAAAGTGCGAGAGGCAACCAACGACGACCCCTGGGGACCCTCTGGGCAGCTGATGGGAGAAATAGCAAAGTATGTGGAAATATATCAGCAGCAGTTGTAACAGGAAGAAACCAATCCATTAAAAGCAATAAATTGGATACATAAATTAAAGCACCAGTTAATCAGCATACTGTACAAGTGACACAATTAGCGGTTTTGTGTTTTCCAATGCCTCTCCTCTCCACATTTCCACAGATCTACCTTTATGTATGAGCAGTTTCCAGAAGTCATGAACATGCTCTGGTCACGAATGCTCAAGGACAATAAGAAAAACTGGAGACGAGTTTACAAGGTGACTACTAGTTAATTTGTATTTGGTGATTCAGCACAATGTTGCGTATGGCATTGCTCAGCCAAAACATGATTTTTGCTTTGATGTTGTGTATATACATGTTTATATTTCCCACTAATTGTATGGGCTATAATCTCCAGGCTTTGCTGCTGCTGGCCTATTTAATCCGAAATGGGTCAGAGAGAGTTGTGACAAGTTCCAGAGAACACATCTATGACCTGCGCTCTTTAGAAAACTACAACTTTATCGGTATAAGTTGAACAAACTAAAGCTAAGTTAACATTTTGCTTGCTGTAGTGCAAATATGAGTATGTTTGTTGTGTTTGCGTAGATGAGAATGGCAAAGATCAAGGTATTAATGTGCGGCAGAAGGTGAAGGAGATGGTGGAGTTCATTCAGGACGATGACCGACTCAGAGAAGAGCGCAAGAAAGCCAAGAAGAATAAAGACAAGTACATAGGCGTGTCCTCAGACAGTATGGGCGGAGGAGGCAACAGCTTCAAGAACTGTGAGCTCTTTTCATTTTCCATATTGATTATAATAAGCCCTACTATCCACTCCACGGATTCGTACTTCACAAACCAGTGTACATAGACAGTGGAGGCCAAGCGAATGAAGTGTCTTGCCCAAGAACACAATGTCAACTTTTGGATTAGTAGGGCGAAAGTCTGGTATTGCATGTGTACTGTGTAAATACTTGGGTTTTTTCTGTTTGATAAACATAATGCAGGAGGGACTGATATGTTGAAGAATTGTAGCATTTTTCTATAAAATGTTCAAGCACAGATGGATAGCACTAACAGAAACCACACAGAATACTTTCTCATTTCTCCATTTTCATCTCAATCTTTTCTCTGTGTTTCCCCTCATAGCCACTGAGTTGGACCGTACAAAGTGGGACGAGGACTGGGACAAAGGCAAAGGTGGGTTTCCCTTCAGTGAGAAGCTCGGAGAGATCAGTGACAAGATTGGCAGCACCATCGACGACACACTCAACAAGTTCAGAAAGAAGGAGAGAGATGACTCCCCTGACAGAATCAGGTACAATCACTGTGATTTTGTTCTAAGCATATTGCTGAGTTGGGAAATATTATGTCTCATGAACAGAGATACTAATTACCTGTCATACTTAAACGTGCTGGTTATAGACAGAAATACTCTGAAAGAAATATGTCAGTGAGTGCACTCCATGGAGTCCTTGGTAAGCAGTGGTCAAGATCTATCAACGGCTCCAGTCAGTCTGGTTGAGTTCAGCATTAGTCACAACTTTGTTTTGAAACAATTCCTCAAATTATCACTTTTTGCAGACTCCCACCACGAGGTAATGGGATAAGCTGATGTGCACATACAGTATGTGCCTGATGTGTCTTAATAAGAACTAACAATAAAAAAACACTGCATTGCTGACTCTAATGCATCATCTCCCTGTTGCCATAGTGACAACGAGGAGGATCGAGCCTCAAGAAATGGCCGACAAGACACACTGGAATTTAAAGACGAAGAAGAAACCGTGACCACAAAAAGCATCCAGATCACACAGGCCACAGAGACAACAACCACCACCACACGCAAACGCAGCGGAGGCTCCAGCAACAAGAGCCTGGACCTGGGAGCAGCTGCACACTACACCGGGGACAAGAGCCCAGAGGAGAAGGTACAGGCTAAATATGTATGGGGTAATAGACCCTTTAAAACTCCAAAAAGTCCAGTGGAATACAGTTCAAAAATGGGAGAAAACACCTTCTCTGCTGCATGTTTGTAATATCATATGTGTTAGAAATCATTAACAACTTTTATTTTGCAGTACTTTCTTATTTAACAATGAGTAATATTATAGGCATTAAAGATATGTACAGATGTGTTAACTGTGATGTCTCTCCCTCTAAAGTCTTCAGGCAAACCGTCATCGAGTAGTGGTCTGGCCGACTTGTTAGAGATCGACCCTTCGTCCAAGAGCACCATAGGTAACTGACTGACTGAATATGTCCATGATACAGATCTGAACGTAGAAAATGTATTTGGTGTTTTTTGTTTTCTCAAAGGTGCAAGTCAGGACCTCATTGGTGGCTTTGCAGATTTCTCCTCTCCTGCAGCCTCCGCCAGCCTCCCAACCTCCACAGGTACACATGTGGTTTTGTAACAATAAGATAATGATGGATATGAATTGTCATGTTGCATTAAATGCTTGATCGTGTGGTGGGTTGTGTTTTAATGTACGAGGATTCAGACATCATTTAATAAAGTGATATTTTATTTTCAGCTGCTTCTTCTTCCACTGGAAATGGAGAGTTTGGAGACTGGAGTGCCTTCTCTAACACCCCCAACTCATCGTGTGGGACAACTCAGGCTGTTCCGGACCTGTTTGGCTCCACCACACCCACCTCCACCACGTCCAACCCCATTCCTCCATCAGCCGAACTCTTTGACCTCATGAGCGGACTCAGCCACACAGTACAGACCCCTCACGCCACTCTGAGTGCGTCCCAGAGCCTCACCTTTTCTTTGGGGGGAGCAGCACCTGGAGCTCTGCCCAATATGCCTCTGTCCCGTTCACAGCAGGTACAGCTCATTGTTAAGTACCTCACTGTCCATTGGTTTTATGTCAGTTCTGTGTTCAATTTTATGTCTTGATTTGCTATCGCGGGTGAGAGCCTATAGTACTCTCTGAATAATTCACCATTAAAATAAGTACTTACAATAAGTACTTGACTTGAATACTGACAGAAGATATATTGCTATTTATGAGCACTACACCTGTGTTTCTTTTGTCTGTTATGTGTTTCCTACAGAGTTTAGGGAACATGATACCGCAGCAGCCCATGGGACAGCAGCAGAAAGTTGGTGGACCAGGAGCTTTGGGTTCAACATGGTCTGATCCCTCAGTCAACATCAGCCTGGACTTTTTATCAGCTGGGCTCAACCCCAACAAGACCCCACCTACTCTCAACAACATTATACAGCAGCAAGGTACGCTGCCCATTCCACCATTTAGACTTGATCAGATTTCAGGTACACTTAAAGAAACACTTAAGTACAATATTGCAATCTCTTCCAAAGTGGCATATCATCACAGAGTCAGTGATTTTATTTATATTTGAGCTTTCATTTGCCTCAAACTTGTTCACACTTTGCTAGATTAGAAGGCTTTGCGCAGTGGTGTAGTAACTTGTTTATCTTTGTCATGAAAAGTTATAGTAAACAGAACTAAAGCAACTGTTTGTGAACCCACACTTAAACTGTAGGTTCTTGTCACTAAATAATTAATTCAATTATACACTTGTGTACAGGTGTACCTCCTGTGAACCTTTTGACCCAAAACTTTGGAGGACTGAACCTCAGTTCTCCTCCTCACGTGACGCACATCAGACCAGCAGCCAACTCCATGATGTCAGGCAACTGTATGAGTTTTGGAATGCCCACCTCTCCGCCCATGACAACTGGTATGCCTGGGTCCATGGCAACTGGGATGCCTGCGTCCATGGCAACAGGGATGAACACAGGCTCTATGGGGATACCTGGGATCTCTGTGAACCAGTGCATGATGGGAATGAACATGAACATGAATTTAGGAACAGGTGCTCCAGTGATGATGGGTGTCCCAACTCTGGGCCTAACACACTCCATGTCCCCAGCCATGGTCCCACCCAAACAAGATGCCTTTGCTAACTTTGGCAACTTTGGAAAATAAATGTGAAAATGTTTTGATGAGTGAGAGTATGTGTGTCAGAAATGTTTGTAGTTTTTGAGAGTGAACCACTGAAGAGTCTGTTGTGGGATTGCATGTGACTTTTTTGCTCCAATGGTCAGCTGCACAAGTTGTTTGCATACCTGGTTTGTTGGCATGAATCTCGAGATCACAGAAGCAGTTGTCTTGCTGACCAGTCGTCTGTAAAGGTCATCTCTTTGTTTATTTACCATTTTCTAATCTGCAGTATAACAAATCAGTGTTTGTACCAGGGCTGTACATGAGGTGGGCTCCAAATGGCTTCACTGCCTTAATTTTACATTATATGTGAAATGCATATCTTTTCTATTGTTCAACCAAATTTAATTCTTAAAGTAAGCCATTTACCCTGGATACACAGAAAAACAGTGCATTTTAACAGTGTAGAGCCATATGCCTGTCCTCCAGCAGAGGGCAGAATAAAGTGTGCAAATACTGAATCTTGAGGTTGAACTGCATAGTAATTTTTTGGCCTCTATTAGTTTATTAATAAAAAAAAAACCTGACATCTCATGGATTTAAATATGTTTCCACATACTTCATTAAGCTTGTAGAAAAAAGTGCAGAGGGGAAGAGTTGGAATGTCTGTGTATGTGTGAGTGTGAAAACTTGTGAACATGTAGTTCTCTGTTTGATGTGGGAACAGCTGAAACAGAGCTTGTCTTTTTTTTCTCAGGCTCTGTATTCCAAAAGACCAAATCTTTATTTTGTTACTCTCAGAAGGATGATTCATAGCTATCAGTTTATTTTATTAGTCAACTTGTATTATGTTCATAACATAATTGAGTTTATTTTCTTTTAATTGTACTTTTTTCTGTAATTCAGTCTACATTAAATTAAATTAAATTAAATTACAATTTTAACAACTTTTTCCAGTTTGTACTTTTTATAGGGATGATAATGTGCTCTGCCTTTTTTTAAATATATAGTGTTAGAATGAGATGAAATAAATATGAAAAAAGTCAAATCAAATCTACACATCACGAGCAGCGTGTTGCATTCGTGGACTGAACAAAGGCATCGTGGTGAGTGGACGGAAGAACTCGGAGGACGCTCAACCTTGTCCAATCATAAAATGTGTTTATCTGATTGACGTGATTTCTGAACCAATAGAAACACTGGAAACTGTTCAGAGGCGTTTCCAGGAAGAGATTCGTTACATGTTGCTGTAATGGCGGACCAGGCAGAGAGCGACAGTATTGGGTTCAACGACAACAGGTCAGAATAAAGTTTTTAATGCCTCAACTGTATTGGGATGTAGTGCATTATCCTGCAAAAAAAATGGTTCTTTATATCATCTGGTTAAGGGTTCTTGATTTCACTGGAAGACAAACGGCGCCTTAACTTGGGAACGAGCCATGCTAGCTAGTTAGCTCCCTAGCTCCTCTAGTGTTGTCCAATTGCTCGCCTCAGCATTTCACTCGTGGCACTTGGTAAACATCTGCGACACTCTGGCAAATGTTTCTTGGTTTTTGTATGGCGACCAAATATTTCTATAAAGGGCTTTTCTGCTCAATGCTGCAAACCCCCTCTAGCACAGCGCTGCTATAACTTCATCTGTAGTCATAACGTGGTTTACAACGCTGTCTGTCACGCTTTTGTTTTCTGCACCTTTGCATTGTATTTGCATTTTCATATCTTGTTTGATACCGTTTTCTGTACCGATTGCTAAAAATATTAGTCGCAGCTTTATTTGTAGCGGGTTTAATTTAGGACAGTCTGGTAGACAACACCCCGTCACCGCAACGTGACGAGGACGTGCGATTTGAGGCATTTTTATATCTCTTAACGAAATGATCAGCATTCTACTAGCATATGTGATCTGTTTATATGGAGATTAGGATGCAGCTGTTTATTACTTTTACACCTTCATTGGGTTGTAAGGAAGTGATAACTTTCAGATTCATCATCTCCTATGGCAAAAATATAACCCATATGGAACCCACCACAATAACAATTCTGCAGGCAATTTTGGCATTTTGACATTTTACTAACTAGTGGTATATTGATTATACTGGAAGTTTATTTTTAACCAGCTGCTTTTGTTGCTTTTTATAAAAAGTGTTTGAATTGTATTTTGCATAACTCCAAAACAAAAAATGCAAAATTTTCTATATATGTACTTGTATTTGTACCTTTATTTTTTTATACATGTTCATTGCAATTACGTTTGTGAACTGCAATGATCATAATAGATTTAGTACATTCTTTGCTTACGGTGTTTTTTGTTTCCACATCTGTATCAGGATGGCGCAGCAGGCGTCCCGGTTCCGCAGCCCCACTCCTCCTGCTGCTGCCCCTGCTCAGACCCCTGTGTTACGAGGTCCTCCTCCACTGCTGAGACCTCCGCCACCATTTGGAATGATGAGAGGACCCCCACCACGAGCTCCTTTTACCAGACCTCCCTTTGATCCAAACATGCCCCCCATCCCTCCTCCAGGGGGCTTGCCTCCACCTATAACACCTCCACACATACAGGTTAGTGCAACTCTCAGTCCAAATGGGCATGTTTCACTTTTATGTTTTCGCTATCTCTGTTGTTGTGGAGTTTATTTTAGTATAGTATATTTAATATTTGTTCTAAAATCATTTGTTTGGTTTTTATAGCAACAGAGACCTCCATTTCTTCCTCCTCCCATGGGGAATATGCCACCTCCTCCTGGAATGGTGTTTCCTCCTGGGATGCCCCCTGGACCTTCTACTGGGACCCCAGCACTCAACCCAAATGAGGAGATTTGGGTAGAGAACAAAACACCAGAGGGAAAGGTATTATACACTTAATACATAGGTTTTTGCCAGATGCAAAATATCAGTATAATAAGTTATGCTTTGTTCTCAGAAATATTGTGTACTACATATTTTTCAACTTTATACTACAGGAAAACTATTTAAACTATTTAAATATCAGAGCAAAACAAAAGTTGGTGGAATAACACAGACAAACATTCAACAACATATATTACATATAAATGAAACGCATAATGCATTATTCAAAATGGGCTGCTCAAAAATAAAATGGTGGTGTGATCTTTACCCTTAAAGACCATATTGAATGAATGAAAAACAACATACGGCCTCTGCTACCGTAGATAAAGACTTACTAGCATTTATCATTAATTATACAAAGAGATGCATGTATGATTTTGTGCGGAGCAAGTACTTTTAGTGCTGCAGTCTTGAGTTTGTTATTATCTTTGCCAGTTTTGATTTCTTGCATGAAAATGTAAAAGATATTGAATTGATATTATTTTACAATTGTATTATAATGTTTGGGGAACTCTTGACATTTTGAGAGATTGATGCCATTTCAAAATACTTATCACATGACCTTCTGAGCCGTCTTTGTATTTTCTGTTTCCACAACTCCTCATGTATCTATGTATTTTACAGGCTTATTTCTACAATGCCAGGACCAGAGAGTCATCCTGGACTAAACCTGAGGGTGTTAAGATTATTCAACAGTCTGAACTGAACCCTCTCCTTGCGGGTGGGGCGAGTGCAGTGGGAGGAGGTGCAGCAGGGACCCCAGGGCCCAGCACGACTCCAAACGGTGCAAACGGTGCCACAGTAAGCACCTCCAGCCCCACCTCTGCCCAGACCTCCATCTCCTCAAACACACTCTCCTCCAGCCCTGACTCTACAACCACCACCTCTTCCCCTTCAGTGGCCATCGCAGGTCAGTACCATAAATTAACAACGTATTATAATATATTTGCAACTCTTCTCAATGTGCTGTATTGGTAAAATGGTTAACTACATAAAAAACTGTAAAATGATGCTTCACTGACAAAATAATGATTAAGTTGTGGGGAGTAACTGATTTTAGGATGTGTTTATACCAAGTTTAGAGCCTACAGTATTGCCAATTGTATATGCTATGAAAGAGGGAAAAAAAGACGCTATTTGTATCACAAGTTCCAGAAGAAGTATGCAGTAATGATGTTGCTGTGACCATCCATCTTCAATTGTTTTTAAGCCAAACAATTCAGATTTGTTGCCTTAAAGGCCTTCATTTATCCAGTTGACAAATGGTTTTCCTCCTTTGCCATGAATTCTACCTGGACAACTGAGGGATTCTACACACACTTAATTGCCTCCTGTGTTTCTGTTCCCTGTAGCGCCTGTTGTGACTGAAATGCCGCCGGTTGCTACGGTCACATCCACTGTTGCCTTGTCTCCGGTCACCGTGGTCACAGTCTCCACAGTGCCGTCGCCTGTCACCGCGGTGCAGACTGTGCCTCTGCTGCCCACAGCTCTGCCCCACAGTGTGGCCCAACCCACTGCTGCCATCTCAGCCACCATTCCTGCCTTCCCTCCAGTTATGGTACCGCCCTTCAGAGTGCCCCTGCCCAGCATGCACATCCCTCTGCCAGGTACACATGATCTATACAGACATTATAATAAGAGAATATGCCAATGAAATCAGTTGCAATACAATACAAAGCATTTTAATTTGTCTGGAGAAATCAAAGATTGGGTCATTTACTTAACTGAATTTATTTGGCGAGAATAGTGACGTGTTGCTTATTCATGGGTTTTAGCTCCTTCATGGGTGTCTGATTCTGTTTATAATTGCCATTTTGAAAACTTTTCTCTATTCAAAAGAAAGCTATGACTGTTATGCTGATTTCTCTTCACCCTGAAACCCATGGATAAGTTGGTTTAATTGTGCATTATACTGCAACATTGTTATTTGGCAGCCACAAGCCGGTTTGTATTTACAAGGAGATAAGAGGAATAGAAAGCACTGCTTGGGTAAACATGTTAATCAGATGATTGCTCCTGGTGGTCCCTGTGGAGAAAGAGGACAAACATAATGGAGCGTTATTTGGACAAACTAAATTAGGTCTCCGAGTTACTCTGTGATTTGCCTGTGCTGGCCGTGTGTCTGTCTGAGTGGAGCCATCAGGAGCCGTGTCTTCTGCTGTGTGCTGCTGTGTTCACTGGATGCTTGCTTGTCCGTTGTTCTTGCAGGTGTAGCAATGATGCAGATAGTAGGTGCTCCATGTGTTAAGGCTGGCCCCAGCGCCAACGGTAAACCAGCCGGCCGCCTCCAGCTGTAGATGGCATGGTAGTGAATGGTGTTGTCATAGTAACAGTGTATTTGAGTCTGAGTCGTGGCATGTGGTGAATGCTCTCAACATGATCATCAGTGTTCAGTGGTTCAGTGCCTCCATCAAAGTTTCTTGTTGCTATTTACTTAATATAGTTAATGTTATCATAACTGACCTAAAAACATGACTAAACAATAAGTAATTATATCATCACTGATTAGTATAGTCAAAGTTGAGAGTAAATATTTCATCATAGTCTATAACTTACGACTATGACAAATTTAGTCTCAAAATGGTAATTTGGTCTATATAAAATTGTTAGGGAATAGCGATATATGATTTAAAGTTTGGGGTGCAAACTAGGAATGCAAGTAGAAGATCTCTTCTCATGAGAGTTGTACGTTGTTAATTGTCTTTGCTGTGGCATGGTTGTCATTGCTTCATCTATGTCTGGTTTTCAACACACACCCAAGGCAGAGGGTTTGAAATATAAAAAAATACATTGGTGGAGGCTCAACCTCTCAGAAAAGAAATTGTTGTAAAATATCCTTTTAAAATGGGATACTTGCCATTTCTTGTATTTGTAGGTGGTAAATGAACTATAAAGCAAATGAACACGTGACACAAAAAAGAGCAACAAAATAAATTTAAAAAATCAGGCAATTGGAAAAAAAAAAATTACAATTTGCGGTATAAAAGCACACTGGGGAGAAAAGGTGCAAGAAGCCCAAAGTGCACACCATTTGTTCATTTATTTAAATTAGGTGCCATAAAAACGTAAACAATATAAAAGAATCAAGAACAAAAGTGATATATCACAACCTAAAAAAAATGCACTCAGTAGTTAACTACACTTGTGACTAATCCAGTTTTTTGTCATTCTTTGCCCTCTCTCTTTTACTCTCTGTCTCTCACTCTCTCTCTCACTGTCTCTCTCTCTCTTTGCTCTTCTCTTGCTCCATGCTCCTCCTCAGGCATGCTCCCTGGTATGGCTCCTCCGCTGGTGTCCATGATGCACCCTCAGTTGGCCCTCTCCGCAGCCCCTGCCTCCCTCACAGGGGCCCTGCAACTCCCTGAGTGGACAGAGTACAAAACTGCAGACGGAAAAACCTATTACTACAACAACAGGACACTGGAGTCGACCTGGGAAAAACCTCAGGCTGTGTTGGAAAAGGGTATGTTCAGATCTGCTATTTACGGGAGATTATATTTTACTTTTTACCCTCATGATGCAAAATAAGTAGCTTGTAGTTGATTTCTTCCAGTGAGGACAAAACATGAAAAGTAAAATGAAATGGCAAGAATTGTACAAAAATTACTTTCATTTTATGTTTTTTTTCTTTGTAAATATTTATTTTCTTGTTATTCAAAACATACACTATGGAGGAATGTCTTATTGCAATAAACATATTAATGCATTTTTTTTGTTGTTCTGTAGAAAAAGAGGCTGAAAAACTGGCGATGCGTTTAGCCCAGGAGGAGGCAGAAGCGATGGAGATGGAGGACGAGGAGCAGAAAATGGAGAATGCACTGATGATGAAAGAGGTACCAGAACCATTATACATTGTGTGTCTAGGTCAGGGTGACATGAAGCTCTTCTGATAACAGTCATCATAGAATCACTGCTTAGTCTCACCATCTTCATCAGCTTTGTAGTTTAATGTGGGTAATTCTCAAAAAGCCTTAATGGAAAATTTCGTTTTTATTAATTTGTCTTGCTAAGCTTTAGTCCTTTTTAGGAATAATGTGAACCCTCAAACTAGTTTTTACATTTTTCAAATGTATTCTCTAATCAACTGTAAAAATGAAAGTGGTGTGTGCTTAAGTGAATGTTAGTGGCCGGAGAGGCCGATGCCTCAGACTGTAAGCCTTCCCCAGGGGAGCTGTGGGTACTATATTGACGAAATTGTAAAATGACTTTGAACATCTGGAGAGGCACTATATAAGACTAATGCATTATTATTATTATTATTATTATTATTATTATTATTATTATTATTATTATTATTGTTATTGTTATTATTGTTATTATTGTTATTGTTGTTATTGTTGTTGTGGTGGTGGTGGTTGTTGTTGTTGTTGTTGTTGTTGTTGTAATATTCTAAAGAGCCATTTGGTTTTTTGTTGATGTTTTTAAAATGGTTTTGTAATTGTGAGTAAATCTATTTTTTGAGAATAAAAGGCACTTTTATTTTAGGCTAAAGAAGAGGAGATGACTGAAGAGGAAAAGGCTGCTCAGAAAGCAAGACCTGTGGCTACTAACCCTATCCCAGGAACGCCGTGGTGTGTGGTGTGGACTGGAGACGACCGGGTTTTCTTCTATAATCCCACGACACGCCTCTCCATGTGGGACCGTCCAGAGGAGCTGATCGGACGAGCTGATGTGGACAAGCACATTCAAGAGCCACCACACAAGAAGGGTCAAGAGGACAGCAAAAAAAGTATGGAGAATATTTCAGTCATTCACTATAAATTGTGTTCATGGTTTGGAAATGGGAATATCTCAGGAGTAGAGGCTTTGTAGATTGAAAGGCAAGGCTCATTTTACATTCAAACAGAAAGTCCACATAAACTCACTATATTAATCTTGTGCCTGAAGGTTTTGTATTTAACTTTCCTAGTGGAGGTTCTTGTTACCAAAAAAAGTGCCTGTAAATTAGCTTCTTTATGGAATTTAATATCAAAATCTCTAGAGGTAGCTGGCCTTGTGACGCTTTTCCACATGGACATGGATACATTGATACATTAAATGCCATACTGTGAAACACTCAACCCAAAGACATAACCTCTCCATTGAGAGAGTGAAGTGGCAGACCCTTTACCAGAAAAGGTGCCTAGTGCACCTTTTAAAAGTTTATATTATTCAAAAATATAGCATCCAAATTTGCAGATGACAAATTTCACCTGTAAGTGAAATAAAACCAATAAACCAAATAAAACTCCATGGTAGTCTTAACATTTGTGCTAATTTTATTTTAAATGTCACTGGAACTTGGAATCATAGACATTCTAACCATAAACCAAACTAGGACAGGTTTATTTGCAACTGTTTTACTCTTTCATCTCTAACTATTGATTTGAACTTTCAAAGGTATCAATAAAGACGACATGGACATCGGTGTTGCTACTGATGATCTGGATGAAGAGCCGACCAAAGCCAAAAAGAGAAAGCAAGTCTTTGTTTTATGAGACACTGAAATGCCTACTATTGTTGTACGTGCAGAACTAAAATGTTGTTGTTAATTTGCCGATAGGAAGGAGGACTCCAAGGAAGCGGACTCAGAAAAGGATGCAGCGATGGAGGCAGAGTTGAAAGCCGCCAGAGAGAGAGCGGTAGTCCCCCTAGAGGCCCGGATGACACAGTTCAAAGACATGCTGCTTGAGAGAGGCGTATGGATTTACCTTTTTAATGCACCAATAAAATGTGGGTTTAATAAGACACCTGACTTAATTCACATCTTGTGTAGGTGTCAGCCTTTTCCACTTGGGACAAAGAGCTCCATAAAATAGTTTTTGA
>KN520049.1:5282-18690 GCA_000787155.1 Scartelaos histophorus | reverse complement strand
TAAAGAAAGGAAACAGATTTGAATATTTCTTTTCTACTATGCGTCAGAACAAATGCAAAATCCCAGTCAATAGTAATATGGATCATCAAACTATTGGATTTGTAGGTTTTCGACTCTTATGTGAAGACAAGAGCCGAGGAGGAGAGAAAGGAGAAGAAAAACAAACTAATGCAAGCAAAGGATGAATTTAGGAAGATGATGGAGGAGTCAAAGCTCACTGCAAGGTACCAGCTTACATTAACAACTAAACCTAATGGCTGTAATATGTGCTACTGGTTTAAATATATACCTCCATAACCAAGCCAATATTCTGTAATGTATATTAAGGACATGTTTTGATATAGAGAACCCCTTTTGGGTTTCTTTCAGGCTAGTTTTTACTTTGCAGACGCTGATTGGTACATTTACATTTTACATATAAAAAGACTTTAATGTAGTTGAGTTCTTACAATGCTGATTATACATTATTTTATTTTTTTTGCAGAACAACATTTAGTGAATTTGCCCTGAAGCATGGCCGGGACTCACGGTTCAAGGCCATTGAAAAGATGAAGGACAGAGAGGCCATCTTTGTTGAGTTTATGACTGCAATGAGGAAAAAGGAGAAGGAGGACTCTAAAAACAGGGGAGAAAAGGTATTTAAATTGCCTAAGTTTTTTTGTTTTTTTAACCTAGTTTTTAATGTATTTATTTATGGTGATTTTTTTTCCTCATTTATTTCTTAAAAAATCTTTTAGGTCAAGCAAGACTTTTTTGATCTTCTGAGTGAGCACCACATTGAGGGAAACCAAAGGTGGAGTAAAGTGAAGGATAAAATGGAGACAGACCCTCGATATAAGGCTGTGGAAAGTTCAGCCCTTAGAGAGGAACTCTTCAAACAATATGTGGAGAAACAAGCAAAGGTACGCACTCTTATCTTTTGCCTTTTGATGACTTATTTGGGTCTTTACACTTGTGAACGAGTCACTGTTTTTAAGGCTGGATTTTGAATGTAACAAACAGCTAAATAATCTAATACAAAATTTTTAAGCTAGGAAGAAGATATTTCCTCATATCACATTAAGCATTATTGTTCCTATGAAACAACAAAAAATGGGGTTTGTAGGCATTATTAGACTCAACAGTAAGCAATTTGAAACAAAAGAGAAGAGTGCAAAGACTTAATAATTCTTTGCTGTTGCTTTTAGTTTTGTTTTGACCTCAAGATTAAAAAACTCTGCAAGTGACCAGAAGTTTCCTTTGTTTTGTGTAGAATGTGGACATTGATAAGGAGCGGGAGATGGAGAGGCAGGCGAGGATCGAGGCCAGTCTGAGAGAGCGCGAGAGAGAAGTACAAAAGGCTCGATCTGAGCAGACCAAAGAGATCGACCGGGAACGGGAACAGCACAAAAAGGAGGAGGCCATCCAGAACTTCAAAGCCCTCATGTCCGATATGGTGAGTGTCCTCCCTGTTGCTTCAATAAAACTAAATCAGAATATATGCCGATATCAAGTTAAATATAAAGCCTTAATGTAAACTCTACGTTTACCCAGTTTAATTAACATTTTAATGTCACATTTTACTATGCCTTAATGTATACTGATTACTGAGGCTATATTGTGCAAATGATTTCTGTTATGGATCAGATGGTCAACTTGATTATTGATTATTGTGAATGACAGATATTAAAGCATAAGGCCTAAAATGGTAATAAAATTACCATTTTAGGGCTTATGCTTTAATGTCTCGCAATAATCCTCATAAGGTCAACTTAGTTTTTTTGATATATAAAGAGATCTGTGTATAAGGTATAACACGAAATGTTACCTGATCATTTTGTTTTTGTAAGATTATACAGCTTTCCTTTAATTATTCTTGAGCAAAACACTGGCATAGATTCTGCAGACTGGGCTCATTATCTGTTTTGATCCAGGTGCGTTCATCAGATGCGACGTGGTCTGACACTCGGCGTAATCTGAGGAAGGACCACCGCTGGGAGTCTGCATCACTGCTGGAGCGAGAGGAGAAGGAGAAACTGTTCAATGAGCATGTGGAAGCTCTGGCCAAAAAGAAGAAGACTCAGTTCAGGCAGCTCCTGGATGAGACCAACATGGTGAGGGCATGTCATTGTAGCTGTGGTATCTTGAATTTCATAATGTCATATCACAGCCAACATCCACACCAATCCAGAAAACATACCGGGTATTTGTTTCAAGTTACTGTAACCGGTTACTTTAATTAAATCTATAAGCCCTTTCATAACACTATGCTATTTGATATCTAGTACTGTATTTATCTTTTGTTTTTGTTGTTAATTTCAAGATAACGCTGACAACTACATGGAAGGAGGTGAAGAAGGTGATCAAGGAAGACCCTCGCTGCATTAAGTTCTCCTCAAGTGACAGAGTAAGACTTTCTTTTAAAACTTTTCAAACGTACTTTGTTACAAATTGAACAAGTGGACACGGTATGAATGCATATAACAAAAGTTGTTTTAACTTAAATGAGGGCTGTTAACCTGTTGTAATTGCACAGAGAGTAAAGGAGAACTGCAGTAAATTGATGACAAAAGAAAAATCAAGCCTCTTCCTTTGTTAGGTTGGCAAACCAACACAGAAAGCATTAGAGACCAAACCTAGCGTCTCGGGGCTACGAGTCTGTTTGTGCTCTGTGACCTGACGCAGGTTAGTCAGAATGATGTTATGTTTTCAATATAGTCACCAACAACCGCCCTAAACAGGGGTCGTTTACCTGTGTTAAAGTAAAGTTCAACAGATATAAGTATAAGCCAGTGTATGCTATGGTCCTCTATTCTGGCATATTTTTTAAATCACTTATGTTTTTGTTGTTTTTTTCTTTGGCTCATGTTTGTTTCTTTTTTCTAGAAAAGGCAGAGAGAATTTGAGGAGTACATCAAAGACAAGTACATTACAGCCAAAGCTGACTTCAGGACGCTTTTAAAGGAGACCAAATTCATCACTTACAGGTATGTTTGTGGCTTCTACTCAGACTCATCACTGTGAATATTTTGTCAATGGCTAATGTTTATTTTTTTTAATAGTTTGTCAGTAGGCCAGGTGATCTGATCTATATTGTACAGGTTGATCTTAATTCCACTATATATTTTCAATAAGACCAATATTTTAAAAAAAGACTACTATTACTACAAACATTTATGAATTAAATAATATATCACTACTGTGAATAGTTGTTATACCGCAACATTTATTTTATATTTCTTGATTTACCACTATATGCCACCCCTAGATAAAAGGTTCATTGTGATCAGGTGGCAACTTATGTGTATTGATGAATAATAATCATCTTGTTGCACAGGTCGAGAAAGTTGATCCAGGAGTCTGAGCAGCACCTGAAGGACGTGGAGAAGATTCTTCAGAATGACAAGCGCTATGACGTGCTGCAGTGTGTCCCAGATGAGCGCCGAAAACTCATAATGTTTTATATCGAGGACCTGGACAGACGTGGGCCTCCTCCTCCCCCCACTGCCTCCGAACCCACCAGGCGTCCCACAAAGTGAACACTAGACTGAAGCAGCTTCATGACCAATGTCCCGCCCCCTCTACAGAATTCCCTGTTTTTGGCCAGAGCATGACCTGACCTTTTTTCTCCCTGGCCTTCACAGTGTTATCAAAATGGAGGGTTGTTTTGCTTAGAGATGCACCATAGAGATTAACAATGTAAGGTCTATGTTGCGTCAAGTGTAGTCCTGATTTATCCCCCAGAGCAGCATGGGGCAGTGGTGACCTAAAAAGTGACAATGACCCTTCCCTCCTTAAACATGAGAGGGACACGACAAGATTAAAGCTGCAGTTTGGCGGCAACCTAAGTGTAAAATAGCAGATGTAAATGGATGACAGGATTGCGTTTTGTATGTGAGATTTTGAGTGTTACGTTGAATGGATGAGGGTGTGAGTGCGAGGCGTCCTAATGCCTTACTCCTCCACTGGGTCCGTTCTTCTTTCAGACGCTCAGTGCGAATGTTATTAGTTTATTCTCAGTGGTTCTCTCTGATGTTGCAGCTGTTGAACGAAATAAAGGCAACTTCCACTGTTTTTTTCATTGGAGACTTTTGTGTCATTTACTGTGTCAAACTCTATATAGTTTGCATATTAGTTGGCAAATGATAGGCTTGATATAATAATGATTCATTATGCATGCTTGGATGGATCATTAATATTTATTACATCCTCACTTTTGTTACAGGTTTAGTCCCAGTTTTGGTTTAGTGGGGGAACAGTTCCTTCATAAGGCTACTCAAATTCCAGATCAGGGTAGAGCATTTTGTACAATAAAGTGAGATTTGTTCACAGTGATGGTGAAAACAAATATAAACCATTCACTGTATGTAAATAAACCAAAATCTAGGCCGTACGTCATTGGGTCCCGTTGTTGAAACCACATACTGTGCAAAAGTTAATTCGTACATTCATGTTATGGTCGAAACATCAAATTCCGCACCACGTCTGGGTCACGTGATGTTGCCGGACGTAGATGCTCAGTCGATCAGCAGCAGCACCACAGGCTCCCGTGTCTCATTGAAACAATTTCCGTGTTTTATTTCGAGAAATCGAAGCATACATCTATTAATGCATAGCAGCAGAGAATCTGATCATTTATCGGAGTTTGGGTGGTCGATGATAATAGATTTAAAGAGCAGCGGTAGCGACTGTAGCTAGCCTAATGTGCAGTGCCTGTGCTCTGCGGCCGCTGCATCGCCCTGTTTCCGGTCATCTGTAGCCTCTATCTCTGCACTTTTGGGGTTAGAAAAGCCATGGATAAAGAAGTGTTTATGCTATTTACCATCTTGCTTCTGGAGAGGTCTGCATTCGGGGACCCGGCGGACCCCTCACATGTGGACGGAGCTCCGCCTTCAAAAATAGGCAAGACGATTTTGTTAATATTAAGAATAAACTCAGACAAGCCTGGCCTTTTGATACAAGCTAATGCATTCAATAAAGTAATATTACTGACCATTATTATACGCAAATCAGTCACAGAAGATCGAGAAAGAAAGTGAGCCTTAGGTGTATACCGCCCTCTGTTGTGAATTAGTGCTATTATTCCACGTTTGTGGATTTATTTTGATTGTCAGCATTTCAGGGATAAAGTGGTATCAATTACCATTGTGTTGTTTAATAGTTCTATAATGTAAATGTTGTGTAATTTACTGTAGTTCATCAGTGGCTCAGTCTCAAGCATTTTTCTATATGCCTGGATGACAAAAATCATTTTAAAAAGTTCTTCATATTGATCAGTTGCATTTTCTTTAATACTAATTAACTTGTTTGCCTCTTCCTCAGCTGTGGTGGGAGCAGGCATTGGGGGCAGCTCCACAGCTCATTTCCTGCGGCAGCACTTTGGGCCCGAGGTTCAAGTGGACGTGTTTGAGAAGGGTGAGGTTGGAGGCCGCCTTGCCACGGTAACGGTCAATCACCATGACTACGAGTCCGGAGGCTCCATCATCCACTCTCTTAACCTCCACATGCAGGAGTTTGTGAAAGTACTTGGTGGGTCAAAAAAGACAGAAACTACTGCATTTAAAGTCATAGCTTAAGTCCATATACTAAAAAAGGACAGATGCCATAGTTCATCATATTTGTAATAACATTTTGTTCATGTGACTCATCCATTGTTCCCCAAAGGTTTGAAATATCGCCGCAGTGTTGCTGGTAAAACAGCAGTCTTTAATGGAGAGGAGATGATTTTGGAGGAGACAGACTGGTACCTCCTGGACCTGTTCAGACTCTGGTGGCGCTATGGCATAAGCTTCATCCGCCTGCAGATGTGGGTGGAGGAGATCATGGAGAAATTCATGAGGTAAAATTTAGAAGTGGCCAATACTGACAAAAATAATATACTTCATTTTGGTTTATTTAAATTGGCATCAGGTCATATTTTTGCAATCGAACTTTTGTGGAAAACTGAATGGACTTAAGTAAATTAAGTGCAAAATAATAATCTTATATTATTCTGTTTTAATTTTTAACTCTTTTTGTAGCTTCTCTTTCTGTAGCTTCTGGACAGTTGTATATACTCATATACCAGTGAAAAATTTGGACATACTTTGGTATTTAATGTTTTTCTTTACTATTGACTACTATACTTTGACTATTTACGTTGAAGGCATCAAAATTCCTCAAAATAGCCACTCATTTGTTTTGATCACTGCTTTGGACACATGTAAAGGGAAAAGCATTTCAGGTAACTCCATCATGAATCTCACTGAGACAAGGGTTTGGGGCACTGTCAACAGGGTAAAGGTCTCTGAATCTTAAATATGAAACACAGCATTTAGAGTTCTTTAACTATTTATCTACAATGTCGAGAGTAGAACACACAGAGAACAAACTCTGGTGGTTCAAAACTACCAATTTAATATGCTATTCCATCTAGACAATATATTGCCCACCTCATGCCATATCGTGTTGCCTTATTTGATATTAGAGCACATCTGAGCCTCTTAAAACAGCACAGTGGCATTCTGGATAACTGACAAGATGTAATTATGGTGCCACTTTGTCTAATTTATAATCAGCACCATGCTTGGATAATGGAAGTCAGTGACATTAGCTTAAATTTATATATGGCTTTTCAAATGCAGTGTTACTGATTTTAGCCAACAATTAGTCTGTGTTGTTGACAATAAAGATACGGGAGGGCTAATAATGTAATGCAAGCCACACACCACTCATTTCAGCAGAACAAAAGGTCTATAGAGACCCTTGGGCATACAATTAAGGGTGATATATATTATCAGAATACTTACCAACATTATTTTTATTACTTTTTTGTTGGTTTGTGCAATTATTTTGACAGGATAATAAGCAATGTGAAACAAGGATAAAGAGAGGAGAACCCACAGCCATAGTCCACTAAGTGCTTGATTGATTGCTATTGATTGTTATTATTTCCATACTACTCATGATAGTTCCTCCTGGCAAATGAGGAAATTAGGAACTAGCTATGTTTATGAGCTAAAAAGCAGCGAAATGTCTATGCTCCAACATTTTCGATGGACAACTCTCAAGGAGCCGAAATCATCAACAACTTATCCTAATGTATAAAATTACCAACCAACTCATAACCATGCCACCCACCTCACTCCATCTGAACCGAACCAGATCTAATCATCCATATAAGTACCCCATTACACCCATTTTTTGTTTTTTTTTTTTGTTTTTTTTTTCTATATGGACGAGCCCAGAATGGAATCAGTTGGCCGATTGACATAGTTTTAAGACAGATTTTGGACACCTTCAAAGTTGGCTGGTTAAATTTAGGGTTTGCAGATTAATCAACCAGTACCAGATGATAATAAACTGAACTAAATGAATCCTTTGAAAACTTACTCTATGATCAAACACAGCTCAGATTTTCAGTTTAAAATTTCAGCCCTCCCTGCTTCCTTCCTCAGGAAATTGTCTCAGTTTTCCCTTCGTCATGAAAAAGATCAGAACATCTGGCTCCTTCTTATGTTAGTGTTTAATCTCTATTTAAAATATTTCTATTATGTAATATATTAAGAGGTATTTATAGTCATGTTTGTTTAGACTCTCTGTGCTCCTTAATATAGAAGACAACTTTGACCTTGTGCGTTATAGATTAATTTGATATAGGGCCGTACATACAAACATGTGCTATGTATAGACTCAAGAATGTAATTTAACAACATTCACATTTTATTTAATTAAGAAGGCATTTGTGCCTGTAATCCACTACTTTCCTGTACTCTCTACATTCTGCTGCAAAGACTCGAAAACATGTATATGTACCAGTGCATAACATCTTTGTAAATGAAAAGGTAGATTGAACTGTCTGAACTGTCCATCACTTAACTAACTCAGTGCATTCTGTTACTGTCATGGTCCAAATAAATCGATGTAATCTAATAGACAAAATAATTAGTTGACTATTAAAATATCTGGTCGACTAATACACCAATGAACAACTGATTAATTGATTCAAGGATCACAATGTAGATACATCTGTGTGTTTTAATGTAACATAAGACTCAATTTTGTTTGTAAATTGTAATAAACCTGTTTGGTGCAGGATCTACAAGTACCAGGCGCACGGTTACGCTTTCAGTTCGGTGGAGGAGCTGCTGGACTCTCTAGGGGGCAGTGGATTTTTAAACATGACCCGAAGGCCGCTCTCTGATTCGCTGTTGGAGCTGGGTGTGTCCCAGCGCTTTATCGACGAGGTCATCGCTCCCATCATGAGGGTCAACTATGGACAGAACGTCAGCATCCCGGCGTTTGTGGGTGAGGCACAGTTTTAATTTACTTATCAGCAACAATCCACATAAAAAAGAACTCCTTTACCTACACAAATGGAGAAATATTATTGTTTCAGGTTATAGCTCAGTGGCTAATTTCTACTTGCAGGCCCAGCCAGGATAGGTTTATGTTAATTTATAAGCTTAGTAATCACTTGTATAGAGAGAATAAAACATATAAAATGAGGCCACAGAGAGCCTGTTTTTATGAACCAAAAATGCAATGACAATTCAAGTTGTAACAACAGTATTTTGATTTATGAGGTTTGTGTAATTTGATCATGTAGATTTAGATTTGTCTTGCATAATACCTAATCCTTATGTTTTGTTAGCTAATCCCCTCAATATATATATTGCAGTCAGGGTAATAGAATACTTAGATATGGCTGTATATAATTGCTATTCAGATGATTAGGATGAGAGTGCTAGGCCAGTTCTAGGCACCCACAGGATTGTTTCACATAATGCTTGAAATTGTTTAAAGGCATTTTTTTAATGCTTTAAAGGAATACTTCCATCTAGTTTGAAGATGTTTTAAGAAAAAAAAACATGAATATCTGGTACTTAATGAGAAACCATACCATTCACCATTACTGAATTAAAATCCATTTGTTTTTTGTTAGTGTGAAACATCGTTTCTGTTTACAATTATAAATTAATGACCGCAAATATACTTACTATTTGTGAAGTCGTCTGGTGTGTGGTGTGGGGTAACTGCTAATTGGTTGTTGTCAGGTTTCAAAATGCACTGACATCAGTATACTTGTGTAAGGTATTTTTGGAAAAATAGCAAAGGAAAATCCTCAAATATTGAACCAAATTATTGATCATATATTCCATTATCCTGCTATTTATAAGTCTAACAATACAAAAGTATCAGAGTACTATAAATAGACCTAAGACATACACACAGCTGTAGGTACTCGTGACCTAATTCCTGCCTCAAGATTGAGCACTACTCCTTTTCTTGATGTAGATCCAAATGCAGTGAACAACAGGACCATAAAGCAACCGTATACTACACTAATACAACAATAATGAGCATGCTAGTCTTAACCCTTCTGTCTGCTGTGTGTATCAGGGGCAGTGTCTTTAGCCGGAGCTCAGAACAACCTATGGTCTGTAGAGGGAGGAAATAAGCTGGTGTGCTCTGGGCTGCTTAAAATGGCCAATGCAAACCTGCACCAGGCCCACATCACCTCTGTTTCACCCGTCAAATCAGGTATGCTCCTACTGTTTTCTGTTCAGAGAGTTTGGTCCAAGACATCTTTCCACCATCACACCTGTACCAAAAATAACGTGCACTAAAGCACAAGTCACCAGTGGCTGAAATTGAAAAAGATTCATTAAACAAAACAAGAGCTTTCAACCATATTATAATTGTTTCTCTTTCTCATTTATCCACTTAAAGTTGTATTTAAAGTGATCCGTAACTCTGTGAACCTGTTCCTTCTATTAAGTTGTTTTAGATCAATATTGCGTAGTGTTACCAGTATGTAACATAGTGATCCATGGGTGTTATATATTATAATTATACAGTGGACAAAAGTATAATATGTCTTCTCAAAGAAATGATATAATTATATAAATTATATAATTATATAATTATACTGTAATCTGGTCTAGATCAAAAGCACAGTTATGATTAATAGCAACAGTAATAAATTAAAAATAAAACTAACAAAAATTATTCGGCACTTTTGGTGTGATACACCTGGATTGCTAATTTGAAACCTATTTATTACATCATTAGATGTTATCAGTCTAAAACAATTAAGTGTTAATATCAATTCACATTGTAGCAAAAAAGAAATTGGAAAAAAAAAATGGATAATGCTCTTGTATGTGTGCCTCAATATCACAGATATTACATCAAAAAGGAACATTTTTCCTGCTGGAAGAAGCTGTTTTGAACCTGCTTGTTCTAGGTTTAGCTCCCGGAGGGCATTGTGCTGTTTAGTAACACAACTCATTTATTTATATTTATTTATCTTACTTGTTTTGCAGGAGACAGTCTTCAGTACCGTCTCAGCTACACCTCAGAAACCACCTCTGGCTCTGATCTTTACGACATTGTGGTTTTGGCGACGCCCCTCCAGGAGAGTGTCCAATCAGGGATCAAGTTTGAGGACTTCACCCCACCCTTCGACCAGCTGCCCGGTTACTACCACAGCACTGTTGCCACCATTGTCCACGGATACCTCAACACCACGTTTTTCGGTTTCCCTGACCCAAGACTCTTCCCGTTCGCCAGCGTTTTGACGACAGATGGACCCCAATTGTTTTTTAACAGCGTGGCTAGTATTTGTCCTGTCAATATCTCGGCAGGTTTTAGGCGAAAACAGCCACAAGAAGCAGGAGTTTACAAAGTGTTCTCCCCTCAAGCCCTGGACAAGAGTCAGCTCAAAGCACTCTTCAGGTCAGTCACAAGAAATATTATTACTGTAATTTGCTAAAGTCTGTTTACATGACTTTATAACAGAAATGAAGAAGTTATGGAGGTTTTGTTTCATATACATTGAGACATAGATGGCAGGACAAAGATGTGTTGTGTGGAATTTGCATGTTTTCTCCGTGTCTGGATGGGTTTCCTCCAGGCACTCCGATTGCCAAGATCAACCAAAAAACATGCACCATAGGTAAAATCCTTCAGTTAAGGTCCTGACCAAACCTAGCTACAAGATCATGGAGATGCCCACTGCTCCTGAAAGGATGTGTGAAATACAGAGAACAATTTCCCTATGGGGATAATAAAAAGTATTACAAAAAAAAATACTGGCACAGCAGTGGCTCTAAGGGAAACTACTGCCCTTAGGCAAGACACTTTACACTTCACTTGTGTGAGTTTCGGAAGGGCCATTGGTGCAGATTGACAGCCTCGCTTTTGTCTACCTCAAGGCTAGAGGCTAGAGCTGGAGCTACAATAGATAAATAAATAAAGAGTTAAATAAATACCACTCTGTAAAGCTCTTTGGGTGTCTTGAGATGCGCTACAGTGTAAGTCCAGTGCCTTATAAATAACATTATTTGTAAGAAATCCAAATCCATATTGCACACTCCTTGCCTATAAAACTTTTTTTTTCATCTTTCGTGTGTGATTCCAGGTCGTATTACTCAGTGCAGGTGACAGAGTGGCTGGCTTACCCCCGTTATGGCAGCAGCACAGGCCTCCCCTCCATTGAGCTCCACCCAAATCTGTATTACCTGAACGGGATCGAGTGGGCCGGCAGTGCCATGGAGATGAGCTCAGTGGCCGCTAAAAACATTGCGCTGTTAGCTTACCACCGCTGGAACCGTCAAGGCGACATGGTGGACCAGAAGGATTTGATGCACAAGATCAAAACTGAATTATGACCCAGAAAGAAGAAGACATGGACTCAACACTGGTAAAACTGGGCCTGACTTTCATGCAAGTGCATGAGTTGATATGGCAATAGAAACATTAGGCTTTATATAAACTTTCCATTCAAAGCCTTGTTACAGAAACATATACATGCTATTTAACTGAAATGCTCTAGTTTACACTTGTCTAAAGGTGTAAATATTTAATAGAGATGTAAGAATTCACTCAAGTAATTTTTATTCTTCTTATTATTATTATTTTGTTTAATTAAAGTTGATTTTTTTATATTATAAACATAAGAAGGATCATTCCAAACATCTTTTATTTATTTGAGAAATGTATAATAATTATAATGATGCATTTGTTTTACATAGCAATATTTGGACATTCAAATTCATATTATACATTGTTCATTCATCCCCAACATTTAGCCACAGCTGCCCTGGTGCTGACTCATTGAGCTATGGCTGCCAATCTGCCCCAGCAGCACAGCAGATATGGTGAACTAAATGTATATTTTACAATCTATTTAATGGCTTTGCAAAGGGAAGTCCTCAGTGTAACATGCACACCACCATATAACATGTACACCATATGAACTTCAAGAAACCTTAAAGTACAGCAGCAGTGACATATGAAGCCCTAACACAACAGCATTGTAATGAGCTGTGAGATCTGAACATTGGCATAGTATCAATAGCCGCTACAGCTAAGATCATACTTTTTATTGTTTTACAGCAATTAAAAAGTCAACAGGGATATAGAGTTAGAGAAAGTAAACTGCAAAGAAAGGAATGCCAGAAATGGGATGTTTTTTGAAAACCTTTTTAACCCTTACCACAGGCCTAATGCTGAGAGGTTCTTGGGTTTTGTTTATCTGGGAGTTGAATAGTATTTCAAATGTGGGCTATCATAATCTTGAGACTGTAACTTTCAGTTCAAAGAAAAAGATTCATTATACTGTGCATATTCTAGTTAATATTTGGATACACAATTTTAAAAAGCAATGGCCTTTTCTTTTCCATTTATTCTATCATTAAGCTGTTTAATAGTACAGAATGTGTTACATGTTTCCAGGTTTTAACAATTAATACAAGTGTGACTGGTGCTGGCATCTGCTTTGTGCCAAGAAGTGAATCCAAGTCGCCTTTTGACAACTCTGCTAATATTTATATGCACCGTAGAACAGCATCTAAGCTTATTTATCAAGGCTTTGGTTCAAATTAAATGAAAAATGAAATTAAAGAATGAAAGATAAATCAGCATCATCTTATTGAGGGTTTCCACATCTACAGTATTTCACCCATCTGTACAATCTATACAAACAGGCTATTATAAAGCTTGTATTTATAGTTATTCAATAACAAAATGTCAAGCGGTTAGACTGGCAAGTAGTAATTAGTTGTATTAAATGCCTTCTAATGGAGTTACTATTTATGTACTGTCTAGCTGATCTTAGCCTGTGCAGCCAAACCTATGTGTAAAGTAAAAATAGTTTGGTTATAGCTTCCCTTAACAACATTTTTTCTCTTCTTGGCTTGTTTGGTATAACACATTCTTTTCCCCCGCTTTTGATATTGGTTATGATTATGGCCAAGAAGTTATATAGCAATGACTGAAATACAAACTATTCAATCACTGCTATTTGAAGCATTAAACAGCTGATAATAACACATTTGGTTTATCTGGTTAACCTCATTGCTGTAGTAGATTTGTAAGTTAATTAATCATGAGTCATTTACTGCCCGTCACTGCTGTGGCCTCTTCCATTATCTGTTCTTCCTGC